>JAIUZE010022628.1:0-16383 GCA_022085475.1 Heliosperma pusillum
TTTGTAAGGTTGGGACAGATGACAACATTGCTGATCCTTTAACCAAGCCTTTATCAAAGGCTAAGCATGATGGTCATGTCGTCACAATGGGATTGAGCCGTGTACCAGAATTCCTTTAGATTATGTAATATGTAATAATTGAATGTTGTATTAATTATTTCATATATGATAATTGCATTCATTGTTCGAGTTTTATTATAAAATCTTTTATTTAGTTTGACTAAATTTAATACTTTGTTTATCCGAATAGATTGTAAGACAATGTTGGACCCTATTCAAGTGAATAGGAAGAACTTAGTATTTTGTCCCTAGTCACTCAATGAGGTGACGTCTCGAAGTGACTAGATTGTAAGTCGATCGATGGTTGGTTCAGCACCATGGGGTCATTGAGATGACTGGTCGTTTACATAGACAGACTGTATGACACTCTGTCGGACAGTGAACATTTTGAGCCCCTTAACTCAATTATTTGATGCCTGTCGTGGCAGGGTCTTCTATCTTATTCCTATAAGTCGATTCTTTTGACTGGCGACCGTCTATCTGAGTCGGTGCAGTTTCCGATTGGTTTTGGTTGATGTTCTAGGTCGTGCCGTAAAAGGAGGCCGATGGACTTCTTCTGGATCATGGTGATCTGCATCATACAGAGTAGATGGATCAACAGGAATTGTCACTAGTAGAAAAAGTGCCATTGAAATCGCCTTATTAACATCACTTTTTAATAAAAGCGATGTAAATAGCCTAACTTTAGTTATTGACATCGGTTTTAAAAACAAAATGAGATATATTTTTTTTTAATTATTATTTACATCGGTCATTAACATCGGCTATTTGAAAACCGATATTAATTTATTTATGTTTCATCGGTTTTGCTGAAACCGATGTTACTTTTATTTATTTATTATTATTTACATCGACCATTAACATCGGTTATTTGAAGTCGATATTAATTTATTTGTGTTGCATCGGTTTTGCTGAATCCGATGTTAATTTAATCAGATAAAATTTATATTGCATTGGTTAATTAATGAACCAACGTCACAAAAAGCAATTAATTTATACTTCTCAAATAATACGTACACTACTTCTCTTCTCAAATAATACGTACAGTGCTTGACTAAGCAAAACCTAATTTCTCAAACAACGACCGACCCGCGCTTTCCATCCCCTTCACCACCAGTCGTCGTCCTCCCCTTCACCACCAAGCACCGGCCTCCCCTTCACCACCCGCGACCACCACAAGTCGTCTACTACAATCGCCGTCACCAAAATCTGCTGTTACGTACAACAATCGCGCGCCTGCTACTATCGTCCCCTTTACTGCAATTGTTGTCACCACCCGTGACCGCCCCAATCCGTAAAAGGAGGCCGATGGACTTCTTCTGGATCATGGTGATCTGCATCATGGACTTCTTCTGGATCATGGTGATCTGCATCATACAGAGTAGATGGATCAACAGGAATTGTACTGTCCACCCACGTTGGGTAAAAACATCTTTAGGCCACTCGAGGAGAAGTTACTGTAAATGCGTGGCCACGCTCGGAAAGAGATCTATGGTAGATTTTCCGGTCAGACAGTTACTCTCCCTATCGAGAAAACCACTCTAGATATTGTCAATCGCAAGTGCGACCTGAAAGACACCTTGCGTTGAGTGGGAGATGTGATAAAGAGACAAGAGAATCGGTGACGCACACTTGTGTCAGAAAAGTGGGAGATTGTTGGAGTAGGTGTCCTCCACAATAGTGCGCCACATGATAAATCTTATTAAGGAATATAATTGGGATATCTATTGACTATATATATGATTAGTCAGTTGATTAACGTAAATCAATAACGGTTGGCTGACTAGAGTTTGACGTTATTGTCGTTTGACGGCGGTGATCAACTGATCCCTTTCGGTCACACCTAAAGGATGACATCCAAATAGTAACTAATTATTTGTATACGATACAGTTAATTAGTACATTACATATATTCGATATGTACGAGAGTTAATTGTTAGAAATTGAGTTAAGAATTCAAATTCGATTAAGTTTATTTTTCAATTATGCGATAATTGACTAATAAATTTATATCTTATTTTAATATGATTAAATAAGATTTAACTTAGTAATTAATTGTTAAATTACTAAATTAGTTGAGGTTTTGAGATAGAGGTAATTAGTTAATTATATTTACAAGGAGTTGTAAAATAAATTAACCAAGCATTGTGGGACCCATTATCTATTGATATAATGGTAAAATATTACTTAAAATGTTAAGTACATATTATTTATTTAATTGAGTCATATAATTGTTATATGATCAAATTAACACTTAATTATACAAGATAATTAACCATATGATCAATAAGTATTTGTGAGACAAATATCAAAAAATCAAAATGGACCAAACTAGGCCATTGTGACCGGTTAGATTTCTAGTTACATGGTGATTATTGTTGCTCTTGTTTACACTCTTTAGTTCTTAATTGAAAGTGACATAACAAGTAGAATATAATCATCACTTATACTACAACACTCCACCCTAATGCATGTGATTAAAATAAGCAAAATGAGAGCCTTGTGATGCTCATATGGACCGGCCATATTGCCTTTATAAGGGCAATATGGTTGTTCATTTTGTTTTGTTCATTCATGCTTGTTTTTCATACTTCTCTCAAAAATCATCTTCTCTCTAAAAACTCTCAAATACTAATATTTACTAAGTATTACTAGTGTAGTAATATATTCTAATATTAGTAGTATAATATCTATCTTATTATCTAGTTAATAATAAGGGTAGATTATTTGGTTCATCTTGGTGCAACTTAGAGGAGATCTTCTACTTTGGAGATTACTTGTGTTCATCCATATTTGTAGCTCAAGAACAACAAGAAGGAGTTCTTGTTGTGCCCTTATATTTTCCATATCAATGTGAGGAAATGTCTTCTCTTATATAAATGTCTTTATATTTGCATGCATGTTACATAGATCATTAAATACTAAATTAACAAGTAATTTAGCAACTAATTAGAGGAGTCTAATTAAGGTCTATGGACTTTCACATTAAAGGTCAAGTTGTGATACTTATACCACACGCACGAGTATGAGTACAAAATTGTTTGTGACTCATAAGGCTATCTTTAAAGAAAATAGTTTTATTTTTCTAAAGATAGAGTGGGAGAAAATAAGACACAACGTAAAACTAGTTAGGAACTAGTGAGGAAACCAAAAGAAAATGTTCTTAGGTTAGACTCAAGACAAGTAAGGAAACCAAAAGAAAGCGTTCTTAGGTGAATCCTTAGACTAGTGACGAGACTAAAAGAAAATGTTCTTGATATAATAAGATTATAATCTATGAAGTGGAAGTACCTAGAAATTTTAGAATTCGATTTTCTAACATAAGAGACTTATGAAACTAAATGGAATCTATGCAAAGGAATGATGTAATTGAAGTTGACCAATAATAAATCATTCGATAGACATGAAGATGTTTTATTTGGAGTTGTCCAATTATAGTTGCATGGATAGACATGAAGATGTCTGCAAAAGTTAAGTTAATGCGTAACTATGCTTAGATCCATATCATCAGTAAAATACCTCATGGTAGGTGTGTACAAGATACATAACAAAACCACATGTCCAAATAGGGATTTGGAATGGGATGTGTACATGACACATGCCTATGGTATCTATCAAGAGGTTATGGTGATCTTACCTATTATAAGATATAAGAAGCGTTTCACTCGAATTGTCGAAAATTCATGTATAGACATGAAGTTCAGTGGGAGTTAAAGCTATCATGTAAAGACATGAAGTTCAATGGGAGTTAAAGCTATCATGTAAAGTTCAGTGGGAGAAATTGTCTTCCACGTAAATGACGTATCGGTCATTGTGAGTGACGTATTCATATTACCTTTTTGACATGAGTGGTTGGATTTTAATGCCGGATGAAAGAGGGCAACATGTATACTAAAATCAAAATCTATTGTGGAATAGAAGATTTTAGCTTGGCATTTAGAAAAGTGTCTTATATCGATAAAATCCTTTATCTATTTCAACATGTTAAATAGGTTATTCATGTTGATGAAAGTGGGATCACTATGAAAAGGTCATAGTCATCCACTGAACCTAAGAGTTGTTGATCACATGAGTACTAATGTTTCCGCCATTAGGCCAATCATGTATGCCATTACATGCACATACCTAAATGAATTGTATGCTGGGAGCATGACAAGCCTATAACAAATCAATCCACATGAGTGTCATTGGATAGCCTACAAGAACATCCATAGGGTTCTCAAGGAGAACTAGAGATTCATTCTTGTGTTTGGTAGAGAAAATTTGGATATGTGGTAAATATTACACAAACCCAAATTTCCAAACTTATAAGGATTTATCGAAATCCTAGGCGTACCTTTGTTATACAAGAAGCAAATAACTAAAAGGATGATTGAAGAGTCAATCATTATAAATTCTACAAATAGTGACCTAGTACATTATGATAAGGATAAGGTGGCTTACAAGGAGCTAATGGTGGATTCTTTCACCTAAATACCTATCAGTTATCATGAAAACGAGTGGGAGTATCTTTCAAGTTAAAGAGCCCAATGCTAGATAGATATTTAGACATGTACGTAGATGAATTCATATTATTAGGAATAACGTTGGATGGAAGGAAAAATCAATTCACAAGGTTGGAATAAATGAATACATGGTATATTCACTACCCAAGCCTTTATTGCATTTAATAAGATTGTCATGAATTGTCATGGACGAAATAAACTTTAGATTATATGATATGAAGCAATAAAATTATGTTGATTGTTCATATGTGATAATCACATTTATCGTTTGAGTTTCTAAAACTCGTTTTGTGCTTTGTTTTATCCAAATGAGTTGTAAAGACAATATTGGACCCCATTAAAGTGGAGTGGAATTAACATAGCATTGGCCCCTAATTGCTTATATGAGGTGACGTCTCCAAGTGACTAGAGTGTGATGCGATTGATGGCGAGTTCAAGTGCTATAAGGTCATAAGGGATGACCAGTCGATCACATAGACATACTGTAAGGGACAATCTGTCGGGCAGTGACCGCTTATAGAGTTTTGGCAATTCTTGTAGCATTGTCGTGGCAAGAGCTACTATAGTATTCTTTTTTAGTCAATTCTTTGACTAAAGACGATTCGCCTAAGGTGGCACAGTTTCAGAGGGACTTGATTTATGCTCTACGACCTTCGTAACTGGGGTTAAATGGGCATCTTTTGGGTCATGATGAGCTGTGGCTATTCGAAGGGAATAGTGCGATAGGAATTGTCCACCCCTTGTCAGTTTTAAAATCTAAAAGCCACTAGAGGAGGAGTAAGCTGAAAATGCGTGGTCACGCTCGGAAGGTATCTATGGTAGATAATTCCGGTCAGACAGTTACTCTCCAGATCGAATAAACCACTCATGATATGATCAAATACAAGTACAACCTGCAAGACACCTTGCATTGAGTGGGAGATTGTAATAGGACAAGAGAATTGGTGACGCACACTTGTCTCGGACAAGTGAGAGATTGTTGGAGTGAGTATCCTCAACAATAGTGCGGTCACATAATTAAATCTCAATAATAAGAATACAAAGGGGTGATGAATATTATGGTCAACTGGTCAACATAAATCGGTAATTATTGGCTCATTTGAGTTTGACGTTACTGTCGTATGACGGTGGTGATCAGTTGATCCCTTGAGGTCACACCTAAAGAACAATCCCCCAATCATGTACATTAATTAATTGTATAGCGATATAGATTAATTAATCCCTTAATTTGAACAAGTTTAAAATGAGAGTTATATCTTATTGTTATATGATTAAATAAGATTCATTTTAGTAATTTAATTGTTATATTACTAAGAATGCATTATGTTTATGAAACATTTGAGATAAGCAAAATTGGTTAATTATAATTACAAATCGTTGTAGATTATATTAACCAAATATGAGATGACCCATTTTGTTTACATGTAATTATAAAATATGGCTTAAAATGTTAAGTCTAATTTATTTGTTATGAAATTGCATTTAAATTAGTTAAATGCACATTTATAAGCTAAATTACATGTTACATGTCACATGTCACATATGTGACAAATGACAAAATGCAAAAATAAAAATGGACACCCATTTTATATGGGTGCACCGATTTTGGTGGGTAAGTTAAGGGTGATAATTAGTTGATTTGTTTAATGGGTAAATATAATCATTTTCACCTAAAACCTAGTAACCACCCTAGTGCATTGTTAAGAACAAAAAGCAAACTCGCCCTTACCCATGCTCTTGGCTTGGCCGACCCTCTAGCATGCATAAGAGGACTTGTTCCTCTTATTTTTAAATACACATCTCATACATGCAAACATAGACTTATCTCTCAAAAATCACTCTTCTCTCTAAGAAAAAATTGAGAAGTTTTCCTATAACTTGAGTTCATAAAATATTCTAATATAATTAATAAGTGTAGTAATAAGAGTTATTGGATATATATATTAAGGGCTACTACTATATTGCTTAGAGTAATAATATTGTAGAGATTTGGGGCTGTCTTGGGTGCAAATTTTTGGAGTGTTTCTAATTTGAAACTTGGAAGATCATCCTCATCTTGCTAACTCAAGAACAATATTTAAAAGGAGTTTAAATATTGTGCCCATTTCATTCATATTCAATGGAAGGAAAAAGTTTCTTCTTATCTTTGTTTTATTTTGTTATGCATGCATAAGATCATGTATGCATAAGATCTAATTAGTTTAATGAGTTAACTAAATCTTTTTTATATTAGAAATGTCTAATATTGAGTTAAGAAACACACATAATGGGCCTTTCATTTCCTTCATCCACCAAAATTGAACCCAATACCTCTCTTTTCCACTCACTTTTCAGCATACACAACTTCATCTTCTCTAACTAAATCCTAAAACTCCATTTTTTTCCTCTCAAAAATCCTCAAGCTTAAAACCACTATAACTTCTTTATTTCTTACTCTTTTCTATTGAATTTTCTTGCTTTCTTTCTCTTTTCTCTTTCTCTTTCTTTTAAGGTAATAAAGGCTCTCCCTTGTGCAATTTCGTTTTTCCATCTTTTTCAAAGGATGAACTTTAGTCGACTTTTTGTGTTAATGTTGTAGGAGGAGACCTTCAAGACTCGGTCGAGTGTTGGAGTCTGACATGAAATTGATTTCTATCAATCCAAACACTCGGTCGAGGGTCCTAGTTACTCGGTCGAGTCAAGCCTACTCGGTCGAGTACTGTCTACCCGGTCGAGTACCGCACGTTAACCCAAAACATTTAAAACGCAAAATTTTGAACCGAAATCGTTTATCGCCCCTGCAAAATCAACAATACCGCTTAGAGCGTTAGGACAAAATCCCAAAGCTCGTCGCGCTTTAGTCTCCTATCTTTATAACTCATACCACACATGTTCTCGCAATTTATTAGTTCGAATAAACCACACTCGCGCATAACATCACAAGGACATTAATACTACCATACCATTGAGTCAAGATTCATATAATTGCACCATACTACATGCTTATACCGCTACATGTCACACACGAATACCCTTCGGGGCACATTCATATATTCAGTCAGGCTCTTCACAGTTACATCACATATATCCGATCACACTGTTGGAGCTAGTGTCCTCCACAGTTAGTGTGATAACAGCTAAGGTTCACAGGGTATACTTTGTATTATAATCAGTTGATTAACGTTTATCGATAACGGTTGGCTTGCTAGATAAGTTTGACGTTATTGTCATACAGATGGCGGTGATCAACTGATCCCTAAAAGTCACACCTAAAGGATGTGTTTTGAGAGATGTGATTATTTGAGAAAATAATCATATTGATGCCTTATTAAATGACTAAAAGGTTAGTCGATGTATTTGACTAAAAGGTTAGTCAATGTGATGATGATACGATTATTTAATAACGATTAAATAATGTTAGCTGGTAATTCAATATAAAATGTTATGTTTAATCAATGTATATAATGTTGGTCTAAACTAAATATAAACAGTTATATTTAAATTTGGCGGATATGTATTACACGATATTATTATAGTGTATTGGTCCGACATTACTCGGTTTATATGACGGTCCATTACTAGTAATAATTAGAATACATATTACATTATGTACATATTAAATGATATGATAACTACCTAATATAGGTTGAGAGGAATAAGGAAACAAGAGATTTTTATTCTTTCCTCTTGATATTACACGGTTTGGAGGAGGGAGTATTAAAGGGAGAAAAAACTGTTTTTCTCAAAAAAAGAAAACCCTAATTGACTCTAAATCTCACGGCACAAGGGTGAAAAAGAGGAGAAAAATTCTGATTTTTAACTCTCTCATTCATCTCCATATTCATCATCATTATACACACAAAATTAGAAGTAATTTTTGGGTATTCGTTCTAGCACGACGAAGGCATTTCTTGAACCATCTTGGGTGCAACGATTAGGAGAATACCTACTTTGGTATTTGTTCTTAGGCATTTTGCTAGGACCGAAGATTATTTCTTAATCTCTTGTTTTATATTATGCAATTTCATTTATGACTAGAAATTCATATAGTTATAATTTCATTATAATCCGAATTATTTAAAGGGAAGTATACCGATATTTCCCACACACACGACAGCTCAATCAATTCACATGTATTCCATCACCAACTGACTTGCATTTCAAACACATAGGACCACACATGTTAACGTTTCAATTACACCACATGGACATCTCGCTTTACTACATACCCTTTTAGCGGCATTTTCAGCTTAAGCATGTTAGAGCCGAGATCTCGGAATGAGGGCGCCTTCTAACCCAAAATCAACATGGAGCCTCTAGCATACATACGCTGGTTCATTTATTTGACACACCTACATTCATTAAGTTCATTGGTTTTAGGTTCCAAAATCGTCGCTCTCATACCACTTTGTAACACCCCCATTTACCAAGGAGCCTTCGACAAGACCTTCCCGAGTAAATAAAGGCGTTACCATCTCGGTTTCCCGAGGAAGTGAACATCATAAGACAATAACGAAACATATTTATGTACATAATATACTTTAATCTTTATTACTTAGTTAATCAAACGTAACTAAATACAATACACTCGACTTGTGAACTCTAGACACATCAACAGTAACTTGGCATCGACTCGTCGCATTCCAGCTATCCCCACATCATCACAATTACAGACCTGTAATCCATCTGCTCCCCATCCCTAAATGGATCATCACAGTTTCAACAACAACAAAGGGGTCAGTAATGAATATACCGACCAATGTACAAGACAAGCACATGGGAAAGAGAAACCGGAGGGCCACCACAGCGGATACCTCAGTAGACTCAGGTTACCATTCCTGCTCAAAACCACCAATTGACCCTGGACCACAGCAACATGCGTCGAACTTCCATCTCACCACAACAAGATAAACCCGAAACATTAATGTGCACATCCTTCACGTAGCAGGATAACTATGGGGCGAACTCGGGGTGTGATCCGTCTCTCAACGAAATCACCAGTCAGTAACCATATTAACCATAGTAACAACCCAAACTCCACCCGAACTCCACCATCATCATCATCACAACAAGTAACATATAATTTTATCACATCATTTAGCATAAACAATAGTGATTAGGGAAACCCTACCTTTAGCGTTTTAGCACAGACCACCATCCGACGCACACACATAGGTACAAGCACACATCACATCTCCAAATCCGAATCTACAACAATAACACAATTCCTATCACAACTAAGGTCGCTAGAGTAAATTAATAACTACAGGGAAGAAACTTACGTAATAAGGCTAATGATCTCCTATAGCAAGGTGGTCGCGCTCACCGCTATGCTCCCGTGGCGGTTCCCAAGGTGGTAGTCTCATAGGGTGGTTAGGGTTTAGAGAATATGGGGAGGAATTAGACTTAGGTTAGGGAGAGAAAGGAAAGAAGAGTTTTTATGAAAATAAGATTAACGTCGCAGTCTCCCGAAATATAAACTAAAGCGGTCTGACCCCGCCACACTCGACTGAGTAAAAGGAACACTTGGTCCAGTAAGCTCTACTCGGTCGAGTAAGCTTCACTCGGTCGAGTAAGCTTCACTCGGTCGAGTGTCATCAGCACTCGACCAAGTACGGTCTACTAGGTCGAGTATTCCCCCATGAAGAGTACAAGGTCCCCCAATGATATCATATGGATAGCCTTATAAGGTCAGCTCTTAAGGTCAAGGGTTGGTCAAAGGTCCCTAAAATACCGAGTATTGCATAATATGCCCTGTGACAACCCTCGCGAATGCGGAAATAATAAACAAACAAGCATGTGAATTATATTGCGGAAATAGGTAGTTTTTAAAAACTTTTATACATGCAAGTTAAATAAAACGAGGAGTGTCAAAATATTACAACTAAGTGCAGAAAATAACAAAGAGACGGAGTCTCTCAAGATGTTAACAAAGAACAAGTGTTTAGCAAATAAGCTAAAATCGTCTAGAGGTTAATCTTCCAGGGACAACGCCCGCTAGCTCACACCCGAACCCCAAAACATCATATCCAAAAAGGCATCCAAGCAAGCACCCTGTTCATTCATGAAAAACATGAACGCCACAGTCAGTGGGGAGTAACTCCGGGTTCTCCCAGCCATATCACATTAAACGTACATATAAGGAAATACAAAAGTAAAATCATGCATATATAGATATACATGTGAGATACAATAAGAATAGATAGGCAATACGAGATATAATGATAAGATCATATGGAAAACAAATCCGAACCATCATGCTATTCAAAGACTCGGGGAAGACACTCTTAGGCAATCGAATACGCTCACTAGGGCTTACATCTCACCGTTAGCGGTATAAGATTGATAAGATTGAGACTCGACAGACAAACCAGTCAAGTCATGCGATGATCACGATAAATACAACATATTATCATCCATTCACTAACCAAGACATTGACGGTGTCCAATCGTGCAATAACTCATGACCATATCATCATCATGACATCCAGCATTCAAAGACGACGTCAACACCAGACGACCCTCTCACGGTAAAAATGAACGCACTTAGCATCGTGTCCCAGCAAGAATGATTATATGCATCCCACGGGATAAAGCTTCCCTGAACTCATACGCGATGCTTACTGCGCCTAGAGACTATTTTCCTCCTGTATCACGACGTAATATACGTCCTAGCTATAAACCTGGCCATGATCCTCGATTACGTTTTCCGATTCACATGCGATAAACGTTTCGCATCCAGACTCGGGCCTTACAATATTAGCCCTAGTTATTACCCCAAATTCGGTCAGATCATTCACGAAAGAGTCGGAAAAACAGGCTCAAGGCCTCATACCAAGCGGTACGCTACATGCAAATAACACCACCTCGCAAGTATACAACATTTGACAGCCGGGTCGAACAACGCATAGCGTTCAACTCCCAACAACGTCGTCATATGCCCACTACACATGCATTTAAGCAGTAGGATACCTCTCCGTTCCGACATTCCAGCCTTACGAACGGGAAGGTAGCCAAGGGAATGAGAATACCAAGCACAAGACAAAATAGTGCTCAAACCGACTCATTTGTAAAAACCGACTCAAAGTGGGAACATATCGAAAACCGTCACAAAACATGTGATACATGCGAAAGAGATATCGTATAACCAAAACATGAATATTATAAGACATTACGTAAAATTATACGACAAACCGATCATGCGAACTAATATAAATTACGAGTTTTAGAAAATAAAGGAAATGCATACAGCCGTGTTCCAGGCCGGGCAGAAGACCGGCGGCCGGTGGGCCGGCTCAGAACACAGGCAAAATCCAAAAACAGAGGAAAAGGGGTCTGGGCCGGTCAGTAGACCGGCGGCCGGTCGACCGGCACAGAGCACAACACCAAAATCCAACTTCACTTACTGATGTATTCCAGGCCGGGGTGGAGGGAGGCGGCCGGTACCCCGGCTCGGAGCACAACACTAAAAATCACAAAAATCACAAGTTTGGAAATTATCAAAACAAGGGTCTACTTCAAATGGTCATAACTAGAGTTCTAGATATGGGAATGCAGAAATTCCAAGTCGAGGTGATAGCTTATCCTCTTACGGTTCCAACGAGTGGTCACAAGCCCAAAACAAACAAGTAACGAAGGAGTTATGATCATTCTACGAAAAAGGGTCGGTGCAGTGAAATGCCAGCCGGGCACTGAACCGGCAGCCGGCCCTTCGGCCAGGAACCCATTTCACCCGAGAACAACATACCCCATTTCTATCATTTTCAATTCTCTTAATTCACTTATAATAATTAACAACAATCCATATTCACCATCAACAATCATCAAATAACAACAATCATAAATCATAACATGATTCATAAGCTTCTAATCATATTCCAAATACGATTTCTAACATATAAAGCATGCAAAACACGTAAATGATACCGAGTAACCCTTCACCGTTACCTTTTCGCGTCTTTAAACGGTTACTAAGCTTTCCTAATCTCCACCTAAATAATATTAGATAATAAAAGATGAATATCATTCACCTTGAGAAAGACGGATAATTTAAAAAGCGAGAAAGACGGTAATTTTATTACCAATACGGATAGAGGAAGATAAGAGGGGAAGATTAAGACGAACTTACGAGAATTCTATCGAGGAACGAAGGAGATACGTCGATTCTAAGATCAAAATCCAAGAGGGAAAAAGATGAGCTTTCTTAATGGAGAAGAAAGGGGTTAGTGTGTTTGATTTGTGTTTAATGAAGAATTAGGTTAAGGAAATATGAGATGTGTGAGTTATGAAGGAAAAGTCAAAGACGATTTCCAAAGTCCAGAAAAGTCAAACTAGACTGAAGACGGCTTTTTCATGAAATCTCGTAGAAATTCCAAATACGAACTCGGAAATTCAAAATTCGACTCGGAACTTAAAAAGCTAATTTAAACTTAAAATTACTGAGAAAGATTTCGTAAAATATTTATACTAGAAAAATAGGGTACATTTCCGAGTGTTACAATCACCCCACCTTTTAAAAAGTTTAGTCCTCGAAACTTGAGAGTAGAAAACAAAAGTATTAAGGACAAGAATCGGTTTTCAAAATTAATACGAAAACTTTTACAAGGGAAAACATTTATGAAATGATGTTATTCTCGAAACGGTTTAAAGAAATTTTTCATAAGTGCGAAACTTTACTTACGGATCTCAAGAATGCTCGTCGCGAACGAGAACTCTAATTATCCAAACCAATCTTTGTCGAAATAGTGAAGTCGAAATTCAAAACAACGTTAGTAAGTGCAGGACTAGTTATCAGACGTCTCCAATAACAAGTGCAAACATCCAACAAAACGCAAAATCCAAATTAACAGCAAAAGAATCATTCCCCTCAAAAGAGGGTACGACAACCATCTTTTAGACTTCTTTGAAAAACGTTAAATTAGAATATAATATGGAAATCTTTGAAACAGTTTTTTATCAAGAGAAATCAATAACCACATACATAGAGCGACTAGAACATCAAGTTCACAAATCACAAAAACAAAATATATACAAAACACGCAAGAACAAAACAAATCGAACTCTTAGGGATAAGAAGATCACGATGAAGTCGGCACGAAGATCTACAAGAACTCGATAGTACTAACTCTACTGATACTCTAATCCTCAAGAGAAAGCAATTTACCCAATTTGAAACTCATCAATTTCAATCATCAAAAATCCTACAAAAATATTCCATAATCACGAAACTTCGAGTAACAAATCCCAATTATTCGAATCCAATTAGAATCTACTAAGGTCCATCGGCACGGTAGACTCCACAACTAACCACCCAAATGAAAATTCATTGCGAACTCTAATCTTCTTAGCTCCATCAAAAACTCTTATTAGAAACCACCAACAAAATATTTATATCTAGGGAAACATGATCGTTAACAACCACAAGGTAAAAGAGGTTTACTATGAAATCCTTTGATCCACTTTATTCCAGAATTCATTACCCTAAATTTTTAACAATGAACCTTCTCATATTCAAAATTTAAAACACAAATCCTCAAAAGAGATTAGTCACCCAAACTCATTTCACTTAACTTTTGCCAATCGTAGAGCAATGCTACCGTACATCAATTTATTTAGTTCTTTCAAACTCTCAATACATCGGTTTTCGCTTATGACAATATTCCTCAAGTTTGGTCATCCAACCCAATTTCCACAAGGTATTTATTCCCGTTAGGGTCCAACATTTAAGACAACAATTTCCCAAGTAACATTTAAAGACATCATTAAAATTCTTAACCACAACAACTAACTATCATTATGATTATTTCAATCCTCAAAACGATATTGCAACATTAAGCTTTCATAGTCTAAAACCACTAGGAGAGTTTCATCCTAAGTTTATCCTCAAATCCTTATAATCATCTAAACATGAAACTAGCTCAATAGGACGGGTAGGTACCTTATTTGAATCTTCTTCAAAACACACCTACTAATCCTTACGCTAGCTAATAAGAAAAACTACCTCTCAAGAGAGTAGAGATAAAAGAACAAGATACAAGGAACATTAGGAAGTTTCATTAAAGACTACGATAAGATGGAATTAAAAGACGAAGGCGAAAAAGGAAAACGAGGTTGAGGAAGAGACAAAGCAGATAGTAGAGTTATGAAGATATCTGAGTAAGAAAGAAAGTACTAGCTTGTAATTTCTTAAAGATCAATCTTGACAAAAACATTCAAGAATGGAAATGAAAAGGAATGATGGCACGAATAAAGGTTTAAGGTTTAATCCACCAAATTTCTCCTTTCAGGCTTAGGGTGATAGTAAAGCAACTCATCCCAAACAAAGGTCTCTTACAAGGGACCATCGTACCACAATCATCAAAGTAAGGTACACCTAGATTTAACAAATCGATTACAACCCAATTCATCCATACTTTCATATAACACGGATTCCCAATTGCGGAATTGCAACTTAAGTATAATAACATTCCTTTAGCTCAAATATTCAACACAACCTCAAAGGTTTCTTTAATTGAAGGACTAACCAATACTCTCTTATACTCGGTCATTTTCAAGTCTATAGCCCACGAGTTCATTATTATCAAAGTACAACATCAAGCCAAACATTATCATTAACATCCCAAGGTATTTCCATCATTGATTACATCATCGAACCTCGCTCATATCTATAATCCTCAAGTAATATGGTTCAACTTACAACGAAACCTTACTACTTCAAACGAGTCTCCGATACCATAAGATAAGATCATATCTTTAAATCCAATAACTATAGCCAAATGCTTTTCCACCAAGCCTACACTTACAAACACACCATAGGAAACCACAAGACGTCACTTAGTCTCAAAAGCATTTTGCACCTCAAGATATCATTCTAAACTTCTTCTTTACACCAAATAAACATATCATAAGCATGGTCTTTAAAACAATACAAAACTTCTAAGTCCAAAAGACTAAATTACTAATGAGTTAAGAAGCCATAGCCAACTCATTCAACCTTACACCATCAAATACCATGAACTATCTACACATTAGTCATGGCAAGCATCAAGCATAAAAATCATCAAACTTATCATACTACCTTTCCTTAGAGTTACAATCAATCATCAATATAGGGTGAATTTAGATCTACACCATTTTCCTCAAATCACAAATTCATTCTTACAACCACTAATATTCCACAAAGTTCAAAGTTCTTCCGACCAAGTATAATATACCACAAACAAATGGGTATGGCATCCACAAAAATGTTACATGAGGAAGGTAAGGATACCAATGGTAAGATGGAGGAACTATCAAGAGTAATTTCTAAGAGGCAAACAAGATTGAAGAGAAAGAAGCATCTAGATAGAAGGAAGAGAGCATAAAACATTAAGGACGAGAGAATTCATAGATGAGAAGGAAATACACTACAATTAGGCTTGTAAATCTTCAATTCTTTGGTAAAGTATACTTCTTCTAAGTAACACAATGATCCACCTTAAGACGGTAGATATAAATAAACATAACATCACTCAAAACAATTAACAAACAAGTTAGAACCTAACAAACATCAAGTACACCAAAGACTACCACCTTAGGTCCTTAAGTCTACTCATCTCTCATTTATTATTTCAAGGTCAAGTTATTTAAGTTTAGGGTTCAGGTGTGTGCGTCGGGAGCGATAAAGCTCTGATACCAACTGTGACAACCCTCGCGAATGCGGAAAGATAAAACATACAAGCATGTGATAAGATATGCGGAAATACGGTATTTTAAAAACCTCTAAACATGCAAGTTATATAACACGAGGAGTGTCAAAATATTACAACTAAGTAAGGAAATACAACAAAGAGACGGGGTC
>JAIUZE010022630.1:0-10728 GCA_022085475.1 Heliosperma pusillum
ATAATAATAATAATAATAATAATAATAATAATAATAATAATAATAATAATAATAATAATAATAATAATAATAATAATGTAGGATGTTCCTTCGGGGACATCTGATAAAATTGGAACGATACAGAGAAGATTAGCATCCAATATCTTCTAGACAAGATCAGAAGCAAAGTTATGCACTGGGCTAATACTTCTCTAAGTTATGCTGGTAAGGTGCAGCTGATTAATTCTGTTCTATTTGGAATCTATAACTTTTGGGGTGCCATTGTCCTCTTGCCTAAAGGAGTAATTAAGAAGATCTCTAAGCTTTGCAAGGACTTCCTATGGGGGATTAAAGATGGACACATGCGTATGGTTTACAAGAGTTGGAGTAGTATTTGTAGGCCTCGAAGGGAGGGTGGATTTGGTATATAGGAGATCCTGAGTTGGAATAAAGCTCAACTTCATGAATGGATTTGGAAACTTCAGGCTAGGCCTGACAGCATTTGGGTGCAATGGACTAAAGCTTATATCCTTAATGGTGATGCTCTAAATTATACAGCAAGCAACAAAGGATCCTGGTGCTGGCAGGCAATTGCTGGCATCTAGAGGGAATCTAGCTCTGATCAGGCCCTTAGAATGCTCCTGCAGCAGCATGATTTTCAGGTGAGCCAAGTATATGAGGTACTGAGATCTAAAAGTGACAGGAAGTTCTGGTTTAGCATCATCAATGATTAGTATGTTTACCCTAAACATTGTCAACCGAGGTATGTTGTGGATAAATAGGTGTGTTCTTTGCAAAAATGCAGCTGAGACGAGTGCCCATCTCTTCTTTGAATGCTCATACTCTGCTCAGATCTGGATTGGCATGTGGGATACTATGTGTGTTCATCAAATGCCAATTCATCTCATTGATATACTTGGGTGGTTCAAGTCTTGCAACAAAGGCAAAGCTAAGGTGAAGCGAATGCGAAGATGTATTCTTCTTTGTGCTATATATACTATTTGGAAGGAAAGAAATGATAGAATTTTTTAAGGGACTTTTACACTCCCAATTTACTTAGTTAGACGGATTCAGTATCGAGTTAGCATGCGCATCATGTATCTTTGTACTACTTAGAATCTATCTTTCGCTTTAGGGGTCTACTCTGGACTCCTTTGTAGATTGTTTTAGGGCCTTGTATTCTCACTATTATTTCTCATTTATGGTCCTATGATCTTTCTGCAAAAAAAAAAAAAAAAAAAAAAAAAAAAATAATAATAATAATAATAACAATAATATTAATAATAATAATAATAATAATTTGCTATAGGTCTGGAATTTCTACGGGTAGGGAGGTGGCTATCGGTTTAGTTGACGGACATGGCGGCTCTCTTCGTCCTGCGGATTTGCTGCTCTATTCCTGGGACATAGGACGTGATGTGTGTGTTGATTTGACAGGATCTTCCCCCTTGACTCAGACATGATTGGCCGATTTTGTGCCTGGACGGGTTGTCGCTGATGCTGCTCAGCAAAAGTGTGCTAAGTATTGGGATTTATGTGCGGCTGCTGGTTATGGTTTCCTTCCCTTCTCTTTCTCTTCGCTCGGGGAGCTGGGTTCGGATGCGGTTGACTTGCTTAAGCGGATCCAGAAATTCTCGGTGTCTCAGGATGCAGGGGTTCGGGTGGCCGCTTATATTTTTACTAGACTTAGCTTTGCTGTAGCTAAGAGTGTGGGGGGCCAGATTGTCACTCGGCGCCCCACCAATTTCATGTAAACTTTTCATTTTTTTATTAATGAAAGCTGCGCGCATCTTATAAAAAAAAATTAATAATAATAATAATAATAATAATAATAATAATAATAATAATAATAATAATAATAATAATAATAATAATAATAATAATTCTTGGCGATTTTGGCGATTTTGGAATTCTTGGCTGCTGCGGCCTGGGTTGCCTGTCTTCCAGCCGCCTTGCCTTGCCGCTTTGCTTGGTCGTTGTTCTCGTCGGTCCCCAAGGGCGACAGCTAGGCCAGACGGTCAGCAGGGACAGAGTTTGACGGTGCTGCGTCAGCGGGGGTTCTGTTTTAAGGGTTGCTGCTGCCGCCTGCCAGCCGTCGTCAGTAGCCTGCCATCACGACCAATCAATTCCGTGCTCTGATCAATCCATCACGACCCCACTGACCACTCCATCACGGTAGTACGCCGGCTGTGTTTCTTTCGCGTCGGCGTCGGTTGTGTGGTTGGTGTCGTTGTTCTTGCCGGGGTTTTCTGGAAGCGTCGGTTGTGGCCGGTGATGGCCGTCGATGTGGTGGCTTTTTGTGGGTCGGGCTGTGGCTGCTTTGAGGGTGGCCGTTATTTGGCTTTCGCGTGATCAGTATCCATGCACTTATTAGGGTTTTCTTTTTTTTCTTTCATTAGGTATTATTACATTATTACTTTATTATTTTCTTCTTCTTTTCCTTTGTCATGCCGGCTGCCTTGGTTCGTTTTCATTGTCCTTTTTCGAGTATTCATGGTTGTCCGAATGGTAATGGTAAGGGCCTGACAAAGGCCGCTTGGCAAAAGCATTTTCAGGATCGACATTGTATTGATGGTGCTATGAGGCTTACATGTCAAACTCTTACTAATAGTCTGACTGTTTTCTCTAATACCGAGATTACTTTGAAGCGGATGGGTCTTTGGTTGTGTGGGGAGTGCTTTAAAACCCATACCTTTCGCTCTAGGTGTCGGCATAGCCGGGGAGATATTGTTGCGCCACCGGATTGTGGTGATGGTTTCGTTAGCTTTATTATTCATGGTATCCCAAGACCTCTTGCTCCGGCTCCCTCGGTTCTTTCTTCTGATGATGGGGTTGGGTCTGCTCAGTGGTCTATATCTTCGCTTGATCGTTTATTATCTTTGGGTCTTCGCACCGTGAAATCTATTCCTCCTAAGTGTCGACTTGGGTTTGCTCGGGTTTTGAATGGGGTCTTGGATGGCGTGGCTGACTCTCCTGGTGACCTCTCCTGCTGGGTTCGTATGCTTGTGTTGCCTATTTGTCTGCTTAAGAGCTTCGCTCCTCGGAGTAATCTTGAGTGTAGGACTACTGTTAGGCGACAGCGCCAGGAGGAGAGTATTACCAGGGCTATACTTGCTTGGGGGGTGCCTGGAGGGGGTTTGCAGCTTTTGCAGGAGTGTTTGGCTGAGGTTCCTTCTTCGTTTCATGTGGAAGAGAATCTGGATTTGAGTGAGCTTAACCTCCGCCAATGTCGGCGGAAGATTGGTGATGGCCACTATTCTGCTGCTGTTAGGGTGCTTTCTTCCTCTGGCGTAGCCCCCTACTCTGATGCCACTCTTGGTGCTTTGCAAGAGAAGCACCCGGCCGCCCCATCTCCTTCCTTGCCTCCTTTGCCTGTGGATCATCATTCTCTTGTTGCCTCTTCGGCTGTGATTTTGGATATGATTCGTAGTTTCCCACGTGGCACTTCTTGTGGGAGGGATGGGTTTCGTGCCCAACACCTTATGGACTGCTTGAGTGGCGCTGCTGTGGCTATCTCTGATGATCTGATCGCTTCTATTACTAGGGTGGTCAATCTTTTTCTTGAGGGCAGATGTCCACAAGCTCTTGGTGAGTACATTGCCAGCGCTCCGCTCATGCCGCTTGTTAAACCTGGTGGTGGTGTTCGTCCTATTGCTGTTGGCACTGTCCGGAGACGTCGTGTTTCTAAGGTAGATGCTTGTTTGGTTGGTCCTTCTTTGTGTTCTTATTTTGCTGGTCTTCAGTTTGGGGTTGGGGTGTCCGGTGGAGGAGAGGTTGTCTTGCATGCCTTGAATCGGTTCATTGAGGCTCGTGGTGGTGATGTGGGGTTTTCTATGTTGCTGGTTGATTGACAGAATGCTTTCAACCTTGTTGATCGTGTAACTATGCTTCTGGAAGTTCGCCGTCGTTGCCCGATTCTTTCCCGTTGGGTGGAGTTCTGTTACTCTAGCCCTGCCCGCCTTTATTATGGGGAACATTGTTTGTGGTCTTGTCAGGGAGTCCAGCAGGGTGATCCTTTGGGACCCTTGCTTTTCGCTTTAGTTTTGCATCCCTCTGTGTGCAAGATACGGGATTCTTTTGATTTGAGTTTGCAAGCTTGGTACTTGGATGATGGCACCATTGTTGGGGATACTTTGGAGGTGGGAGAGGTTTTGGATTTGATTTTGGCAGATGGTCCTCAGTTTGGTCTTCATCTTAATGTCGCTAAGACTGAGGTTTTTTGGCCTACTGAGGATCCTCGGAGTCGTCTTCCTGGTGTTTTCCCCCTTCTATTGCTCGGCCATTGCGTGGTGTCTCTGTGTTGGGTGGGCCTGTCAGTACTTGCCCTAGTTTTGGCAGTGAGCTTGTGGCGAAGAGAGTGACTAAGACCATCGAGCTTATGGATTTGGTTGCTAGGATTGCGGACCCGCAATGTGAGTTGCTTCTGCTTCGAGCTTGTACTGGTATTTCTAAGCTCTACTTTACCCTCCGTACTTGTTCCCCGGGGAGCTTTGGGTCTGTCCATCTTCGTTTTGATGCAGCGCTGCGTTCTAGCTTGGAACGTATTGTCACCGCGTCTGGGCCTGGTTTTGGGGATTGGCAGTGGCGCCTTGCCACTTTCCCTTTTCATCTGGGTGGGCTCGGTGTTTATGCTGTCGGGGATGTTTTTCATTATGCTTTTCTAGCGTCCCCTTTGCAGTCTGCTGATTTGCAGGCTAAGCTACTTCGGTCTTCAGGTATTGTGGATTCTGGTCCTACTTTCGACGATGCCTTGCGGGTGTTCTCTGAGACTACATGTTCTTCCTTTTTACGTGATCCTAGTGAAATCGCTGCCCCTAAACTTATGAAGAAACTGGCAGATATATATTTTACGAGGATTGCTGCTACTGCGGAATCTGTTTTCTCTTTGACACCGCGTCAGCTTGCGTTATGGAAGTCTCAGCAGGGTACCCACTCCTCTGATTGGTTGCGTGCGGTCCCTATCTCTGGGTTGGGTCAGACTATGAACGGTAGGACTTACCGTAGTGTGCTTGGGTATCGACTGGGTATTCCGTTATTCGGGGTATCTAGGCCTTGTCCTGCCTGCTCTCGGGTTTTTGCTGAGGATATTTTTGGGGACCATGCGGTTTCTTGTACTGGTACTGTGGGGGTTAAGCATCGGCATAACCTCGTTCGTGACACTTTATTTGACATATGCTATAGGGCTGGTATTTCTACGGGCAAGAAGGTTGATATCGGTTTGGTTGACGGGCATGGCGGGTCTCTTCGTCCTGCGGATTTGCTACTTTATTCCTGGGACAGAGGGCGTGATGTGTGTGTTGATTTGACAGGGTCTTTCCCCTTGACTCGGACTGGGATATCCGATTTTGTGTCAGGACGGGTTGTCGCTGATGCTGCCCAGCGCAAATGTGCTAAGTATGGAGATTTATGCGCGGCTGCTGGCTATGGTTTCCTACCCTTCTCTTTCTCTTCGCTTGGAGAGCTGGGCTCGGATGTTGTTGACTTGCTCAAGCGGATCCAGAAATTCTCGGTATCTCAGGATGCTGGGGCTCGGGTGGCCGCTTATATCTTTACTAGACTTAGTTTTGCTATAGCTAAGGGGGTGGGGGCCCAGATTGTCTCTCGGCTCCCCACCAACTTCTTGTAAACTTTACATTTTATTTTAATGAAAGATGCGCGCATCTTATAATAAAAAAAAAAATAAATAAATAAATAAATAAAAAAAATAAATAAATAAATAAATAAATAATAATAATAATAATAATAATCGCTGCCCCTAAACTTATGAAAAAATTGGGAGATATATATTTTGCGAGGATTGCTGCTACTGCAGAATCTATTTTCTCTTTGACATCGCGTCAGCTTGCGTTGTGGATGTCTCAGCAGGGTGCCCACTCCTCTGATTAGCTGCGTGCGGTTCCTATCTCTGGGTTGGGTCAGACTATAAACGGGAGGACATACCGTAGTGTGCTGAGATATCGTCTAGGTGTTCCTTAATTCGTGGTATCTAGGCCTTGTCCTGCTTGCTCTCGGGTTTTTGCTGATGATATTTATGGGGACCACGTTATTTCTTGTAATGGCACTGTGGGTGTTAAGCATCGGCATAACCTCGTCCGTGACACCTTATTGAACATTTGTTATAGGTCTGATATTTCTACGGGTAAGGAGGTGGATATCGGTTTATTT
This sequence comes from Heliosperma pusillum, assembly GCA_022085475.1. Classification (NCBI taxonomy): domain Eukaryota; kingdom Viridiplantae; phylum Streptophyta; class Magnoliopsida; order Caryophyllales; family Caryophyllaceae; genus Heliosperma; species Heliosperma pusillum. The sequence continues at coordinate 6,145 of JAIUZE010022630.1, forward strand.
GACGGACATGACGGCTCTCTTCGTCCTGCGGATTTGCTGCTCTATTCCTGGGACAAAGGACGTGATGTGTGTGTTGATTTGACTTGGTCTTCCCCCTTGACACAGACTGGGATGGATGATTTTGTGCCGGGACGGGTTGTCGCTGATACTGCTCATCGCAAATGTGCTAAGTATGAGGATTTGTGTGCAGCTTCTGGCTATGGTTTCCTACCCTTCTCTTTCTCATCGCTTGGGGAGCTGGGTTCGGATGCTATTGACTTGCTTAAGCAGATTCAGAAATTTCCGGTGTCTCAAGATGCAGGGGCTCGGGTGGCCGCTTATATTTTTACTAGGCTTAGTGATCCGGCCTGTCGCAAGCCCTAGTCAAAGATAATTACCCAGACTAGGCTAATAACAAATTAATGTAATTAGGGAAGTAGGGGTCGATCCTCAGGGAGATGGTGTTTCCTATAGAATGTGAAATGTCTTGCAATTTGGTCTTATCTAACGAGTATCTGGGTTTTGGGGTTTTGATTTCTAAACTAATAAAAAGCATAAATGAAAACAAAATAAAATAAAATCAAAACGAAAACAATAAAGCAGATGATGAATTAACAATGATAAAAAGAATCTAAGGAAGTAGGTTCACACATGTAGATTAACATATTGATGAAATTGGATTTAGAACATGCAAATAATTCATTGTGAGTTCGTAAGAATAATGTGTTCATTACAATCATAGATCAGATGGTCTAGCAGGCTTTTAGGCAATTTACTAGGTCTTAATCTACCATGTCATGCTTTGTCTATTCAATTCACGTATTTATACCTTGGAAAAGAATTCCATTTTAGTCAATCATTTTGATCAGGAATCGTTAACTATCGTTATAGTCCAAACATGCATAGACACGACGTTTTAAAGGCACAATTTCTTTTATCCAATTATCATCTTTTAATCAACCTATATGGCTACCCTACACCCTAGAAAAATGACTACTCACTCATGGTGGTATTTGAATCTAAGATGATGTTAATAATAAAAACTAGGATAGACATGTTTATTTGGTTTTGTCAATATTTTAAGACTCTCTAAGTGGCGATAATAACGACGCTAAACTGACTATCTAGGGAAATGAAATGATTACAACGATATTGAAATTGAATTTAAAATAACATGTAAAGAAAATAACAATCAAATAAGAAACATAAAGACTTTAAACAAAAGATAAAATAGGAATACCTAGATGACGATCAATATAAACAACCGTAATAGAAATTCCTTGCATAGAATAGTCGATCCACAAATTACAATACTTGAACCACATAAAGGAGATTACAAAGATGGAACTTTTATTGATCTAGGCTAAGGATTTTATCTAGAAAAGACATAAATAAACTAAGAAACTAAGGACAAAAAGGAAGAAGAAAATGATCTAAACTAGAGAAGAGAGGCTAGGTTTCTCTCCTCCTAATCTAGGGTTTTTGTGAAGAAAGAAGTGTTTCTAATTGTGTGTGAGTTGTTGTGTGTTTTTTTCTTTTAAGATGTGGTGGCTGAGGCATCCTTTTATAGCAGTAGGGTTTTGTGGGGAAGGGGTCATGCATTGAACATATAGGACAAAATAAAGGAAGTCGAAGCAAAAGCTCAAATCAGCAAGGATACCCGATCGGGTATGTAGTGATCTTGGTCAATTGACTTTCGTTTCATCTCCCCTTGCATATGACTTGACTTTCATTATCCCCCTTGACCTCTTGAGTCGGGTTTGTTGATAGGGTTTGATGTAAAATGATGAATTCTTCGCCTAACTGATCGATCTTCTGACAACTGCGAAATCGTCTTTGCTTCTTCTTTCTTTTGAATCAGTGAACCTTCTTGAAATGCCTTTGTCTTGGACAAGCTTGCTTCTTCAAATCGTCGGGTTCTAGGCAAATGCTCGGGAATATAGAAAAAGGGCGCAGAAACGTCACTTTCCCTACAAAACAGGTTAGAACATAGGAATTCGCCTAGAAGACGATATTAGCTCATAAAGTGGCTTAACAAAGCACAAATGATATATGATGCGTGTATTTTATATAGACTATCTAGTCCATTTGTTGCACACATTTCTATGTCATTTAGGTGATATTATGTCACCATATGCCCCTATTTGGCTACTTTGTACTTTCACTACTATTTTGTAGGTACAAGCTGTGTAGTAGCGGAAACCGAGCCGAAACAGTCCACTCTGCATGCATTTAGGATAATGGAAGGAACGGAACATAAGCTCTTGCATGGGAAAGCGTGAAACCCCTCGCAATCAAGTCCAAAGCCATGTCCAACACTGCACGATAGGCCAAAAGACCTCGATCGATTATATATTTGGTCGATCGAGGAGCGTGGAAGAGAATAGTTGCTCGATCGAGCTGTCCTGTGCTCGATCGAGTGATAGCTGCTGAAAAGTTGCTCGATCGAGTAGAATTATTACTCGATCGAGTGATTTCCTCCAATAAAGTCCTCGATCGAGTGGTTATTTCCCTCGATCGAGTAGAATCTATCATGGGCCTTAAGTCCATAGCTTAATTAGGGTTTAAGAGTCGTGTTTAGCATTATATAAACTCTTATTTGTCGTCAGTTTTTGATTATTCAGAATCATTAGGATTCTGAACCATTAGGGTTCGGAATCATAGACATTAATCCTCCTTAATTTCTGAACTTTATCTTCGGTTTGCATTCGGGTTATCGACGTAGGATTTGTTCTTTACGCCGGATTTGCTAAGATTGTAAACTACTTTTCTCTCTTTATTCTTAATCCTTATTTTAGTCTCAATTATTGTTTTACTTCTCTTAATTACTGCTTTGTTATTATTCATGCTTGTCAATTACGGTTTTATTATGTCTTATGTCATATGTTCAATCGTTTTAGTTAGCATCGTTTATAACATGAGTAGCTAATTCTCTTGTATGTTGGGATGAGGGAAACTGTAGTAGAGGCATGTTAGGATAGATTGGTTTAGTTAGTCGTGAGAATCAGTCTATGCAATTTAATTGAGGTTTAGTCGAATGAGTGCACGCAGGAGACTAGGCTAGGTAGTTAACCCCGACCTGGATCGAGAGATTGGAAGGGAAGGCTTGCTTAGAATTGATAGGTGACTCCTAAGAGGACGAGAGTTAATTAGGAAAATCCCTAGGGCGGTTTGAGACCGAGAGGAGAAAACCATTGCTCTTCTCATTAATAAGATTGACTGACTTAGTTGACCCATAGATGCTGATACTGCAGTAGACCGAATCCTAGCATATTTCTCTCTTATCTGATTTATTTCTTATTTATTTCTATCTTTTACTTCTCTTCCTTTAATCTTCTTTAGTTAGTTAAAACAATTTCAAACCCCCAGATTGTTACTGACAGATTTAAATTACAGTTAGTTAGTTTCCTCCCTGTGGAGATCGACCCTACTTCCGCTATCTTCTTAGTTGGTAGATTTAGGTTTTATTTTTGGTGTATAACGACCACATCAAATTTTGGCGCCGTTGTCGGGGAGGCAATTTAATTTTCTGTTATTTATTTCTGTCTCGTCTTAAGGAATTTCTAATTCCTTAAGACTGTTCTTATCTTTTCTCTCTAGTTGTGTATGCGCAGGTAGAGAAGGATAGATAAGACTCTTCAGGAGGAAGACTTGAGTACTCCTGATTCCGTCTTCGACAGTTTTATTTTCATGGAAGATTCGACTGTTGAGACTACCGTGACAGCGAAGATGCCTAACATTGTTAGTCATTCCGAGCCCACCGCTGCACGTATACCCCAGGGATTGTGGAAAAAGAAGTCAGAAATTACCACAGCTGAGGGTACTTCCGTAAGTCAAAGGCCTGACGGTGGCCTTGTCACGGAACTATTTGGTTACTAGCCGGGTTTGCAACCCCGTGCAATTTGTAACAAACAATTTATCGCGTTTTCATTAGACAATTTATTTCTCTTGCTAGACTTTCTGTTGGTATTATTTTCTGGGCATCGGTTGGCATCAGTTTTGCAGGAGAAGAAGTGGAGAACAATTGCCCAAAGTCGAGGTTGTGCTATCAAGCGAGTACTCGATCGAGTAAAGCCAACTACTCGATCGAGCAACCCTGACTGAAAAAGCTCTCGATCGAGTGGAATTTCTACTCGATCGAGCGTTAATGCCTGGACAAGTTGCTCGATCGAGTGGAATTTCTACTCGATCGACCCCTAGTTTGATGCTGGTTTGGGGAAGCCTTTGTTTTGTGAGTTCTTCTGTTTAGTTTTTCCATTCTTCATATATATTTCATTCATTATAAACATGAATTAGGTTGTTTTTTTTCCCTTTCCCGTATATGCTGTTGTGCTATAGTCAATGAGGACATTGTCTGTTTTGGTTTGGGGAAGTGTTTTACATCCTTCTGCGTCTGCATTTGCATTTGTATTGCATTCACGTTTACAATTCATGTTAATTAGAAAAAATTTGAAAAAATCCAAAATATCACGTTTATTTTTGCATTTAGTTGATTCGGATTGGAGTCTTGTTCATGATGAAATTGCACTACAAGTTTAGTTTTTGCTATTTTTTGCACCTTTCTTGAGTTATTTAGTAAAATCGAAATAGTGAACTATGAATTTT
>JAIUZE010022634.1:0-12202 GCA_022085475.1 Heliosperma pusillum
AAAACTAAAGAAAAGGATGAGAACTGTCTCAAGGAACTTAGGCTCCCTGAGACGAAAAAGACAAACTAAGTAGAAACAAACAGAAAACTGTTGCCTCCCCGGCAACGGCGCCAAATTTGATAAGGGTAAAGTCGCGTCTCCTTAATCAAACTAAACCTAAGTCACAACTAACTAATAGTCAGCGGTAAGCAAGGTATCGAATCCACAGGGAGGCGGTAGTATTCTAATCTGTTAAACTAGGTTTGTCTCATAAGTAACAATTTCTGGGTTTTGATTGTGGTTTCTAAACTAATAGCAATCAATAACAACAACTAAAGTAAACAATAACAACTAATAACAATAATAATAACAACTAATAATAAGCAAGAAGTAACTATAAGCAATAGCAAACTAATAAGGTTGAAAACAATGAGATTAAAAGTCTAGGGTCTCAGGTTCACTAGGATTATTGTCCAGGGATAGGGATAAAATCAACTATCATGCAATAAAGTTATCTAAGGTCACAAGATCGGTCGATTCAATTATGCCCTTTAGATCTACAATTTAACATGCGATCGCTATCATTAAACGAGTTCTATTCAATTATCGTAGCCTATCTTAGTCTTAACCCTGTCGGTGTCAATCCTAATTCGCGAGACTAGTTAATTAATCCTGGCCAGTAATCAAGCAACTAGAATTAAAACGATAATCAAACGATAACCATGCAATTGCAATTCAATTAATTAAACTACCCCTTCTAACAATCCTAGATCCCTTTTCAATCCTAGAAAGGAATTTAGCTACTCATAACGATATAAACAACAACAATAATAATTAAAGTAAACATGATTAACAATTATGAAAGGATGAACAAAGAATAATTAAAGAACTAGAAGGGAATTAAATAACGAAGAAAGATTGAGAATACCGATTACAAGCTTGAACTAAAGACAATCGTCTTTGATGAATAAAATCCGGAGGCAAAGTAAACTAAACTAGGGTTTCTGAATTAAAGCCTAAAAGTACTCAAAAGCCTAAAAAAGTATGAAAGACAAGCTTTCCTTTTATAATACAAAAATCTAATTAATTAGGTTAAAGTTTAGGAAAATAGGAAAAAGTCGTCGAAAAACAAGGTTGCTCGATCGAGCAAGGGTATCTTGCTAGATCGAGCAACCTTCAGACCGACTCGATCGAGCAAGTATAGTTTGCTCGATCGAGCAGACCTTCTTTTGGCTCGTTTCTTCGATTTTCTTCATTTCTTCTCTTTTGTTCTCGATTCCCATGCCTAACCTTCTACGATCCGCCTCCGCCATGCTTCATATCTACTAAAAAAGCTCCAAATGCATCCAATCTGCATTAAAACATAATAGAACGGCAGAATCGATATTCTAGCTAAAATAGCATAGAAATAAGAAAGGAAAGACGGTAAATCGAGTTATATGTGTCTAAGGGAAGCATAAAATATGTATATAAATAATGATCATCAATGATCCTTCAAAATTTGGCCTTTGATTGCCAAAAGAAACCTTCTCATGATTAATAATTTGAAACTAGGATCCAAAAGCAACTTATTCAACCCTTTATTTCACCAAACTAAATCTCTATTCTATTTTGTTTCCCACTTCATTTTCCCCGGCAACGGCGCCATTTGATGAACAATGATTTTGTCGTCAATTCACACATAAAAAATAAACCCAATATAGTAGTATATATGGGTCGAATCCACGAGGATGGAGGGGTCAACTACAAGTTTGAATGCGTCCTATTATAGCCTAACAAGATTTGCATGAGGGGACTAACTACGAACTACTAAACGCAACAAATTGCTAAAAATAATAAGGTTGTAAACAAATAATGAAGAACTAAGATAAAGGGTTCACCTTATGGGGATCAATGGGTTAGTCAACTAATTAGCAAGTGGTAGTAAGTTTGAGAAGAATAAAAAGCTATCGCATTTGTCTCAAATTACTCATATAAACACTAGTCTAATCATCTCTACCGCCGTCGCTTAAGAGATAATCAAACGATATTCGATAAAGTGCGTAACTATCGTTTAGGCAATTCATCGAACACCTAGCGTGAATATGGGTAATACTCTAATTATCACCACAAGTCCACTAATTATTCAACTAATTCTCCCACATAATCCTCCCATAGGTTCCCCCTAAACCCTAGAGGGGAAACTACTCACTCATATTGAAAGAAAGCAAGCAACTAGTCAATAAAAATAGGGGGATAAACATCATATTTAGAAAGGAAGAATTCTAACAATCAAATGACAAATAATTAACTAGAAATAAAATAAATTGCATAAACAACTAAAAGGTGAAGAGTTTATACCAACAATACTTGTATTAATGAATAGGGAGAATTTCTTCACCCAAAATCTTCAATACAAACCCAAGACTAGGATAGTTTTCCTAAGAGATACTGGATCTAGTAAATTAAATTGAGAAGCTAAATTTAATTAAGGAACGATTAAGAGAGTAATTAGTGAGTATTAAAGATTACAAATATTCTAGGGTTTTGTGCTAAGAGTTGATAAAAAAAGCTTCCTACAAAAATTAGGGAAGGGGTATATATAGGTATCTCAAAATTAAGAAAGAAAATAGAAGAACAAAGTGGAAATGCGGGCTTGTGTTCCTTGCCGGGTACCCGGCCGCCGGCCCTCTGACCGGCCTGGAAAACATCAGACTATTCCTTCTCTTCTTCCCCAAAAATATTCTAAGTATAGGAAAGGGGGTCCCAGCCGGGTGCCCAGCCGCCGACCATATGACCGGCCTGGAACACATCAAGGTCTTCAAGCTTTTTTCCATTTTAGTCTGATGTTGCCCAGGCCAGGTGTTAGGCCGGCCGCCGAGTGCCCGACCGACGCTACCTGGCCAATTTCTTCTTCCTCTTTTTTCCTTTCTTTGTGGGGGTTGTTGTCTGAGCCGGGTGGCCGGCCGCCGGTCAGTGGACCGGCCTGCGCCACCTCAGGGCTCTCTCTTCATTTCGTCTTCTCATCTCCAAATCCAGACTCATGCAAGGCTTTTATGCTCCGATTTCTTCATTTCCGCCTTAATTTCTTCAAAATGAGATCGACATTCATAGCACGGGAAATCGGGAAGCAAGATGCAATTAAAAACACGCATTTCCGTGTAAACGGACCAAAATGGGGACGAAAATGAGAGAAAAAATGTAACTAATTAAATGCTTATCAATGGTGAGTATCGTTGCTTGTTTGGGGTTCTCTTATAGCGAATGAAGAAACATAAAGTGAATAGAAAAATTATTATTGCGTATGATTAAGAAATTATAGTTACGTGTTGTTGAGTTTGAGATGAGGTAATAAGAAGGGAATTGCATTATTCAAGGACTAGATAGTGAGAGCGAATCTTTGTGATAATGAGTAATTGTGATTGGTGTGAATGAGAAGATGTATATATAGCGAATTGGTGAGGCAAGGAGTAGTTGAAGTAACAGAAAAGCGTAAATGGAATTATATTTATGAGTTCGTGAAATGATTTGTATTTAGAGTTATGAGCTGGAATGAGGCAAGTTAGAAGAGGAACATCTGGAGGAACATATTTGGGGTAAAATGATAGAGATGCAAACGACATTGTTTGTAAGATAAAATTAACGGAAGGTGATAGTATTTGCGAATGAGATTAATGTTATTATTAATAACTTGACCCATACTTTTTAGAAAAACAAAATTATAAATCGGTGTTATTTGTGCGAAAAAATGAATGAAATTTATAAATTGACATAATTAATATTATGACAGAAAAATATTTTCATTAAAATAATTTTCAACTCCTTACTAAATTCTCTTGATTCATTTTCAGTTTCAACTTTATGTTATCAAAGCAAAATAAAATGATGAATAATGTGAACAATTAATGATGTATCAATTTTATATAAGTGATTTCATAAAAATATAAAACTTTATATACCTTGCGTGTATTGCTCCGGTTCTAAACAATAGTGAAATTGTTTATATAAGTGGTGACTTTCTAAAAAAAAAAGGACAAATAGCTAATAAGGTAAATAAAATGAAATTAAAATTTTAAATGTTAATAACCGAATTAATTTGCCATTTTGGGATATAAATGGTCTTAATTAGGAATGTTAAAAATCTCATTCTCTTGTACGCCGTACATATTAGAGCTATAAAGTCTAACCTGACCCGAACTCGAGCAGACCCGATCCGATAGAACCGACCAGATGACGAGCCGTAACCCGACACGACCCGATGGTTAATGACCCGAACCCGACCCATACACGACTTGATATTTACCTAACTAAATTGATGACCCGACAATTATTAAGCTTATTTTATTATTGATCAAAATGAAAGTGATTTATTGTTTAAATTGTTACGTTCGACTTAATAATGAATTAACTAAACCAAATAAAGGTTAAATTCTAAATTTTAAGGTAAACTATTGAAGTATTACGATAAAATAACCTGACCCGACCCAAACCCGACCCGACAGATATATCTTTTGACCTGGATGACCCGAACTAATTACGACCTGGATGACCCGAACTAATTACGACCTGGCCCAAACCCGACTCAATCTGAAAGGGCAGGCTAACCCGATATGTAGTGCTGGTAAGTCTAGCCCGACCCAGGTGAGTAGGTGAACCACCTGAACCCGAGCAAACCCGACCAACAAAACCCGACAATATTGCAACCCAAAACCAACCCAACTCGGCTCGACCAGATGACGACTCGTATCCTGACATGACCTCATGATCAATGACTTGAGCCTAATCCAGACCTGATCCGACATTGACCCAACCCAATATTGACCCGGCTAAACTGATGACTGTAGATACCTCGTTTCTACACCTTCCACCAACCACCCAGTGATGATTGAGCCGCATCTTTGGTACGCAGAACGATTTATGACAATTATTAAGTTTATCGTCAAGTGATAGCTCAAACACTTGTGTCTACCCCTTGGTCGTCATATACGCAGGCACCAATACGGTCGTTTTGACAGTCAGTAGAGTTCATTTGGAGTCCGGGTCGAAAACCGCTTCATTTTCTAAAAACCGTTTTAAAACTCCGAGTCGGAACGCGCGAAATATTCTGGATATATGTTATTAATATTTCAAATTCTATCTTTTTAATAAAATTATCTCGTATCTTTTTTTAGTGGAAGTGTAGATCAACCACAATTCCGTAATAGAAACGTGGGAATCTTCCTTCCGCAGAAGGAAACCTTTGGGGAAATGACGCAGCGGGTGCTGCGCCTCTTCGAAGGATCGCAGTTTCTGCTGCGCCTCTTCTCCAGCTTGTTTTCTTCGTTTTCAGATAAGTTTGAGTTGTTCTTTAACTCTTCGTATTTTCGGCTATAAAAGGAGAGCTCCGTTCTCACTTTTAAAGTACGCGAGTGTTCCGCCCTTTCACTTCTCTATTTGCATTCTAGACCTTGCTCTAAGCTTTTCGACATCTACGTGCTTGATCAATCGACCACGTAAGCTCATATCCTTCTGGGTACCCGTCACGTTTGCATTGACCGACCAATTTGACCACTACACATTTAATCAATCAATTAATCAATCAATTTAGTCCTTTAACAAGGGCACTTTATGCATACACTCGAGTCGACCTATCACTAAAACGTTAACTCAGTTAATATCTCGTTTTGTCAACATGTAAGTCTGAGAGTGTAAATCCCGTCTTTTTGTTTTGTATTATTTATTTATCAATTAATGAAAGATCCACGTCAGGAATAGATTTAAAACCGATTTCAAAATCAAAACTTTTATTTAACAAAACCTTTTCAGTAGTGATCAGACGTCAAGAAGAAACGCAGAAGCATCTGCGCCTCTTCGAAGATGCTGCGCCTCTTCTAGAGGTTGCCTGCTCCTGCTCTTCTTCTTCTTCCTCTAGTTTCTACGTCTTTATTTTTCTTTTATTATTTTCTATTTTCTTCGTACATATCTCATATTTTAATCTTTCGTAAGTCATTTTGTTCTTGAATTAGATCCCTAATAAATCGATATTAGCGGGTTTTCGTCTTTGAATCCAAATCGGGTTTTAGAGGTTCGATTCGTTCATATCAAATCTCTAGATTCATTGTTGATATAAATTGTAGTAATTAATATGTTCAATCACTTTCACTCTAGTTATAGTCAATAATCCATCGTAAATACACCAAAAAAACATTAACTGCTCGCGAATTCTGATTTCACAGTCAGAATTCAACTCAAGAATAGACGCATAGAGTGATGCGCCTTTTCCAGAGGACACAGCTATTGCTGCGCCTGTTCTGGGTTGACTTCTATCCCTGAACTTCTGTATTCGCCTTGACGTACTTTAATTACGTAATTAACAAACTATTAATCGTATTATTGCTCCTAATCTGTCTTTTATTTCAAATATTTTCTTTTTTCTTCAAATCTCCGTTTTGAGTATATTTCTGAAGTAGATCCTTTGTAATCTTTGTAACTGTTGTAATCTTATTTCATCATTGTAATTTTATGATTTCTTTTGCCTTTCATGTATAATTCATTCTAAATCCCAATTTCGACATAATTGAGTGCTAATTACATCTTCACCGACATAGTCAAATTCACATGCTAAGATTAAACGTTGGATGTTGCATTGCATGCATACAATCTATAACATATCAAATACAAACGATTTCCCTAATTATTAGTAGAGGCGAGCGTGTTTAGGTGTTCGATTAATGAGCTTCCTAATACGTACCCTCACCCCTTTACTCCAGATCTCTGTGAACATCCGTGTTCATTGGCATCCACGAGAGTCATTCTAGACATAGAATACTAATGGTAACGAGTTATTAGTGTTCATGTCATTACTTTGTGTCTTGACATGACAGAAAGTATTCGAACGGTTCCAATTTTCCATAAAAATTGGTGGCAACTCCACAAATGCGTATTTCTACGCTTGTCCTCGTTCCTTCCGTGGTCCCGCCGTGTACCACAGTTTGGCGACTCTGCTGGGGAATATATATATACACTTATGTGTTACCTAGGGTGAAACTTGAACAAGGTTAAGGAGTAGTTTGTACGGGACAGTTATCGGTTTTTATTACTCGACCTTCTTAGGTCGTTTTATTCGGCCTTCCTAGGCTCAACCCAACCCATTTCGTCCAATCGTCCTGTATGGACGGTCCAAATTCTTATCTGGGCCTAAGGATGGAAAGCGATTGACGTCAACCATACCACGATACATACTCATGTTAGTATCAATAGCTATCACTACTTGAGGAAATGGACTAGGAACCGACCTTACTCAAGTTTGGCGCGGATCTCTCCACAGACCCTGGGTTTGATTGCTTAGTATGGCAACCCACCCTTTAAGCCAAAACCATTTTAAATGCACTCAGCATACCGTTTTAATGTCTGTATAAATGTGTATAACCCATACATGATCACCATTTTGTAAATAAAACCATGACGAACTTTCTAAAAAACAAATTTTTTTTTCAAAACAGTAAAACATTTTCAAAGGTGGCCTAAAGTAGCGCAAAATAAGTCAAAACTCTGTCCAAGTGTCTAGTCAAAATCAATTCTCCACTTTGAGTCAACACTCCTACAACCACACTACGGTTGTCTAGGACAAACATTTCAAAACTAGCCATTTTCAAAACTCACTTAAACACAATGACACACTCCCACTTCACAAGTCAAACTTTTTTTTGAATAAGTGTGCTAGAATGGTCGATTGTTTTTTTTATCCGTCTTTGGTCTCTTACCTCAATTTCAAAGATACCTGGAACTAGTCAAGCAAGTGTTCATCAACCCGATAAAAATGGTAATGATCTAGTCCTAGCTGCGCTCATCCGTCTCCAAACAAGTCAAGACCAAGCTTATGCTCGCCTCAATGCCAATGAAGGTCGAATTGTTGCCGTAGATACTAGGCTTCCTCCTGCAGACATTCCTGATCCTAGTGTGCATGACAACATTCCACCCCCTATAGGGCAACTAGGAGTCTATCCCCCACCAGTTCTTACTGGGCCGGAAAAGCGACTCCAATACTTGGAGGAACAACTAATGTACCTCAAGGGAGATTACATCTTCAGGGAGAATAATCGCAAATATGAAGCGGTAAATACCAAAATGCCAACCAACTTCAACATGACTGACATCCCAAAGTTCAAGGGGCATGAGAACCCTTTGAAACATATTCGTGCTTTCAAAGATTACATGTCTATCAAAGCCTTAAAACCTGAGATGTTCCTAAGGATCTTTCCTTCATCTCTCGACACCATTCCTAAGCAGTGGTTCTATTCTGGAACACAAGAAAATTGCTAACCTGTGATGATGCCGCGATTGAGTTTGCCAAGCAATACGCAGACAATGCTGAAATCCAAGTCAATCTGCGTACTCTAGAGGTTCTTACCCAAAATGAAAAAGAGGGTTTCACCGAGTTGCTAAGTAGGTGGAGGAAGACTAGAACACAACTTGTTGAACGTCCAGACGAAGCCACTCTTGTGGAAACGTTCGTGGACAACTTAAAACCTATTTATGCAAACCATCTTAGGTACCAAAACATAAAGTCTTTCAAAGATTTAATTGTGCTAGGAACCAGAATTGAAGACGACATCCGAAAGGGGCTCTTGTCCAAAACGATAGGTCGCGGATATCAAGGCACAACAAATCGTTCTTACTGCTCTACTAACAAAACCGATGAAGTCAATCTTGTTGAACCATCTAAACATAACAACTCACAAAGGAAATTCACAAGCATCGGTGATACATATTCCAATGCCTTGAAAATGTTGACACAATAAGGCAAGCTCCAACCCATATGACCTACACCTGATCCGGAAAATAAAACTAGGTTGTGGGATGAGAATGCCTATTGTGATTTCACAGAGGTAAAGGGCAAGATACAGAAAAATGCTTCAAATTAAAGCACACCCTTCAAGATATGATTGAAGATGGTCGTCTACCCATACCTTCTGGAGGTAAACCTAACAATACTCAGAATCCTCTTGGAATTCTGATGATTACAGATGAAGAATCTACCTTGGATTGTTCACACCTCATTTTCCCAATCGAAGATGGGATTCACATGTTAGAAAGATATTCTACCATTTCTCCTACCATCGATGACTTCATCGCATGGGCTAAGAGTGTAAGTAGACAAGTTTCAAAACTTGAAACCACTGTAGCATCTCTACGCATTCCAGGCGCCACGCCCCAAGAAAGCGTACCTCAAATTCCAATTCTATCTCAAGAGTCTACTATGAAACAAGTGATCACAGCATGTGATAATCTAGTCAAACGAGTAATCACTTTGGAAGTCAAAATCACCAGACTAAGAGAACTCAATACCGTCAACGGAATATGGGCTGATGACGACGAGGATGAATACCTTACAAAACCTAATCAAACCATACACAGTGAAGATACAGTCAGGGCTAGCGAGGATCAAGTTATAGACTATCTTACTCGATCGGGGTGTCCTTATCAAGGTGTCTCTCAGAATGGTCCTACCATTAATGGTCCAGTTACTAGCACCAATGTCGTCACTCCAAATGATGGCGAAGATACATCTACTGACCATCTACTGGAACAACTGCAGAAGACAAAGGCTGATCTTTCAGTCTGGCATCTAATGGCGAGTTCATTTCTCCATCGCCAAGCTTTATTACAAGCATTGGCCAAACTAAATGTAGCACATGACTCTACACCTAACGACGTAGTCAACTTGGTCCTCCAAGATTCAGTTAAGCTAAGTAACCCTGTTACTTTCTTAGATAAGGATTTACCTCCTTTCGGTGCCAGTCACAATCTCGCTGGCTAGACTTATCGTGAGTCTCCAAATTAGTATTTTTATCCACTACTAACTGTAACAATAGCAAGGGTAAGTAGGGGTCGATCCCCCAAGGAAGGTCTATGTTAAACGTGTGTTATGTAAATAGTTCTAAGGTAACCAAATTGGGGGGTATTTATTGTTTGAGTCTAATCTAGCAAAGTAATATTAAAATGTTGGAGTAAATCAAATTATAAAAGGTCTTGGGTCTTACAATCTCCACAAATGAGTTAGGTTTGATCATTGACTCTTTTAGATTCTAATCACTCTTAAATACTTTGTTGTGAAAACATATATTTCCACTTCTCCTTACTTTTAGTTATTCACTGCGAAAACCTCACATAAACAACCCTTATGGTGATGACAATCTAGTCCAAGCGTATCTAAATTCAATCATACCATAGGTTATGACTAGAGAAGTCAACAAAGATGAACAAATGCATACACAAACTGTTCTACACTTTTATTCATATGATTAATATTCTCCTACAATTCAACAACAATGAAAGCATACAAATTGATGAGCTATAGTTGCTACCAATATCTAGGCAAGTGAACAAAAGATTCAAACTCCTAAACTAGCAATAAATTAGAGATAAGAAAAACTAGGTGATCAAACTAGCAAGAACAATCAATAATCATAATAATAAATTAAAAATATAAATCAATATTCAAGAGATAATAATAAATAATAAAAGAGTCTTTCAAAACACTAATTCATTTGCTTCAATTGCTTGACCCAACATGAGGAAGTTAGCCTTCCATACAAAAAGTAAACAAACTATAAACTAGAACTTGTTTTGATGTTTCTAATGACTTAAAGGCGGATGAAGTGTGTGTAATTTGATCAATACCATCTTCTTATATAGGTATTCAAAGAGTATCTTCATAAAGCCTATTAAAGCCTCATAAAATGTGAGCATAATTGCCGAATTAAAGAAGAATTAGAAGAGTCGCCGGAATCCAATGCTGAGCCGCGCCCCGCGGCTTTTTGCCGCGTCACGCGGCTATTGAAACGGCCATATTTGCCGCGCCCCGCGGCTTTTTGCCGCGCCTAGCGGTTTTCTTGTGTGACACATCCTCTTCTTCACTTGCTTCCGCAATTTGACCTTCATCTTTGGGCCTTGATTTGTCTTTAATCCACAATCTTTTAACTCTTATTAACCCATTATTTGGCATGAATTTAGTCCAAGACAAAAGTGTAAAAATGTCCAAGTCACTTCCCAAACTCAGAATGCGATTCTCGAACATGACACCTACACATTAAACCGAAATTGCGTAGAAACACATCCAAACAATGCAACTACTACCAAAATGCATTAATGAGCTAAAATAACTATAAATAACATATATCAAGGCTAATGTAGCTAAGAATTGGGTTAGTAAACACGGTATATAACCGTCACATCACTCGCTCTATATATCACTATCATGTGCCTAAAGAAAAACGTACAAATGACTTTGGTAGATGATGGCTCCGCAGTCAATGTCATCCCACTAAAAACAACGCGTAAGTTGGGCATGAAAGAATCATATTGAACTTCTACCGACCAAGATGTTCAAGCATATGATGGGACACGACGTAAGGTGATAGGGCTAATCAACCTCACCATAGCCACTGGGCCAATTGAACGAAAGGTTAACTTCTAATTGTGGATATCGAAGCATCCTTTAATGTACTTCTAAGGAGGCATTGGATTCACGCTTCTAAAGCGGTAACATCCACCTTGCATCAGAAGATCAAAATTCATCTAGATGGCAAAGTAGTGACGATCAACTCGTCGCCTATCAAAGCGGTAATAGAGAAAATGTGCCACAAGTGCTAGCCAAATACAAAATCAAACATCATCACTCCTCGCCTTACAGACCACAGATTAATGGCGCAGTAGAGGCAGCTAATAAGAATGTCGTCACGATCCTAAAGAAAATGATCGACAACTACCGCGATTGGACAAACAAAATAACCTTTGCGTTATGGGGCTATCGCACTTCAGTTAGGACACTCACTGGGGCCACTCCTTTCTATTTAACGTACAGGATGGAAGCTGTACAACCAGTAGAACTAGAAATCCCATCTTTACGTATTCTTTTGAATAGTAAAATTCCGGAAGTTGACTGGAAAAGAGATAGATATGATGAACTTATCCTCTTGGACGAGCGAAGACCGCGTGTCTTACATAATTTACAGACATATCAAGCACGTATCAAACGAGCCTTTAATAAACTGGCTAAATCCAGGAACATCAAAGAAGGAGACTTGATGCTCAAATCAGTCAGAGCTCTTCTACCTGTTGATCCACGAGGAAAGTTCAAACTTAACTGGGCTGGGCTTTTCATAGTCAAATCCATATTCTCAAGGGGTGCAGTTAGAATCACAGACCTAGATAGGAACGAATTCGCTAACCCTACCAACCTAGACCAATTAAAACGATACTA
>JAIUZE010022643.1:0-15924 GCA_022085475.1 Heliosperma pusillum
TCCAAATCAAATGATGTCCCACATTTTCACTATTTTATTCTAATAATTACTGTAATCTTATAATAAGAAAGAAGCTAATGAATCTCAGGAGCAGTATCAGGTTTGGGTCCAAATTCCTTGTTTAAAAGACCTGATCAGGTTTCTTCTGATTCCCCGACCTCTGGTCGATACGTAGCAGCCCTAGTAAATTAAATGAAGGCAATTTCAGCTTAAGAACAAGAAGCACGACTCTCCTGATGTGTCTCGCTTTTCTTTTCAATTATAAGCACATGGTATTGGGTTTTTCAAAAGTAAAGTAATGGCACGCTGTATTTTATTTAAATAACAATTTATAAATATATATTTTAATATAAAATAGCATAACCAAATAAAAGAATTCTTTAGCCAAAGACGGGTTTAGCGCCACGGAATGAAAGGTAGGATTCGTCAACCCCTGGAAATAAATGGATATTTGAAAGTCTTTCTCGTTTTTTTATTCTTTTCAACCCCATATTTTTTCTGTTCTTATTCATATAGTATTATAATTTATAGAAATATTACATAGAATAGAGAATAGTACGAATAGAGAATAGTGCTTTACTTGAGGAAAGAAGCTATCTCACCAAACTGATAATTGTGATAGGAAAGACTTCGCCTTTATTATAATTATACCAATTCCTTGCTTGTAAAAGGAGATCTGGGATATCATAGGCGGGAATACGTCAATCAAGTGAAATACGCCTCCTGCTTCCGCTAGTGGAAATACTTAAAGTTTTAAACCTTTTTGTTTACAGATTGCGGACATATTTTAAGTCAGCTGTCCCCCGTTTGCAGGATGAGTGGAAGCTGCGCTCCTTCTACCTGGTGGAAGAATCTATAGAGCACTTTTGTTTACTGGATTGCTAGAACCTCCCCTCACTCTGACCATTGAATGAACCACTTTAGGTCACATTTGATGTGAAAGCCTGAACTCCAACCCTAGGCCACGTACTTGGTCATAGGAACGTTACCTCACATGCGACACCAGCAGGTGAACCCAAAGATTGCGGGTTTGATGAGTAATGTCTTGGAGAAGTACTGTACTAAAGGGTATCGAATACCACTTTGCCGTGGAAGGCGTATTTTACGTAGGGTGTCCTTTGTTTGCAGATTTCGTATAGAATATAGGATGGTGCGCTTAGACAGAGCACAGCCATGATTGACTTAGCATGGCAGCTGTTGAGGGGTCTGTCGGCTGATAGATATCATGAAATCTGCCCAACATATAATTATTAGCAGGATCGATAGAAGCTGCCTTCACTCTGCTTGGCGAATGTGAAAAATAGACTTAATTCAGTCTTTATCACTCATCTTTCTATCGAAATGCTTGAATCATAGCCCTAAGTCTTAGAGCTAGGAACCCCTGCTCATGAAGAGCAGTCACTCATCTCTCTTTTCGAGTTCTCGGTCTCACCTAGCCTAAATGAGTTAGCGGACACAACTTAGGTCTATGGCTCTTCTCTTGTACGGACTAATCCCTCTCACTTTTTGAGACTGATGTGAGAAAGCGAACTAGACCGAGCTTTTCCTGGCTCTAAAGAAGCAAGCGCACTTAATAATAATAAGAAAATGCCTCCCTTTACTCAAAATAAAGAAGTTCTTTTTTTAATTAAGATTAATATAAGAATTTTTATATTTTTTTATATTTTTATCTTCGCCTCATTTGATGGAGATTTGTAGCATCATTCAAGTAAATGCAGATTAAGATCGTAAAAACATGAGCTTGTAATATAGCTACACCTAATTCAAGACCGGTTAATGCAAGAACTATAAATAAAGGACCAAGATCTCCTATGAAATATAAAAGAGAATTATACATAGCATAGTCCAAGCGAACCCACTTAAAATCTTTACTGAACTATGACCGGCCATCATATTAGCAAATAACCGTATCCCTAAGCTTAATGCGCGAAAACAATGAGGGATTAGCTCAAGGAGTACTAAAAAAGGTGCTAACGGCAGTGGGACTCCTGCAGGTAATAAGAAGCTTAAAAAATGAAGCCCATTTCTTTTAAATCCCACTATAGTAATGCCAATAAAAATTGAAAATGAAAGACCCAAAGTAATGAGAAAATGACTTGTAACTGTAAAGCTATAAGGTATCATACCCTGGAGATTACGAAATAACAAAAAAGTAAAAGTGACCAAGATGCAAGGGAAAAACTTTTGTTTTAACATTTCCGGAAAGACCCCCTATTTGTTCGTTTACCAGGTTCAGCACGAAATCATAAATAAGCTCAACCAAGGATTGCCAAACATTTGGTACTGAGTTTCCTCCTCCCTTTTTAGTCACAAAATGAAGCAGAAGTAGGACCAAACTGAGAGTTAGCAGCATAAACAAAGATGGATTTGTGAATGAGAAATACAAGTTTCCGAGTTTCATAGGAATCAATGGCAGAATGGCAAATTGGTCAAGTGGGCTGTTGGGCACCACCTCCCCTATTAGCGCCAGAGCTTCCCTATAGGACTCACTGGCTACTCCGTTTGTGTCCAAATCCGTTACAATGTGATCCATAAACTCAATATTCTCACTCTCCCCATGCAGAGCCTCGGCCATAGCTTCAGCCTTGTCGGGATCACCAGTCAATTCTTCCAATTGTTCCCGGATAATACATTGTCGTTCAACGACAGCCTCCTCCCTGGGGTTCAGCCCCGGGTGGTCATTAAAAATACCAGCTTGAATATTGCCCTCTATAATGGAGCTAGCGACACTCGCAGAACTGGAGTTAACATCTAATGGTGAAGACGGGGATATCGGGTCCATTATAGATATTTATTTTCTTTCTTTTTTATGCACGCGATGCCTCGGCCATTTCATTCTTTTTGTTTTGCAACTTTCTTTTACGAAAGAAAATAAAGTACACTGACGACCACCCCAATCTCGATGAAAAAAGAATTTATATTTCTTATGATATTATTTATTAATTTATTATTTACATTTCTTAAATGTACGATACTTTACTTGATACTTGATTGAATACTTGATTTAATTCTTTACTCTTTACGACATTTATTGTATTGTTTAAATTTGAAAGAAATCAAAAAAGTAGCATCTTGGTGACACCTTCTTGCTGCCTTTCCTGTTCCTGCTATTCTTTTATATTTTTTTTTTTTCTTGTTTATATTTCTTGCTGGTGGATCACAAACGCTATCTGGTTTGTGACATCGTTCAACTTGTCGCATTTGACTCAAGAACAGAACCCGAGCGAGCGAGAGTAGGTTACGAAGCGAGCGGAAGAAATGTAGCGAGTTGGATGTTGCGAGCCTGAGAGCGAGGAAAAGCTGTGGTTGAGGAAGACAAAGTCACAGACAGAGACGCAGACACGGAAGTTCTTCCAGTTTATGTTGATGAAGCAGCTTTTGATGCACGTGATTAACCCTTAATCCTTGAACGAACAATTACCAGGCGGATTCCCAGAGCAGGGGGGTCAGAGCATGAGTCACTAAAAGCATTTCCAGGCTCTAAGCAAAGCATCTGATGATGAAAACGAAGTCTATGAAAGAATCCTAGGGCACGGGAACCTTTAACCAAGCATGTGACTTGGATGAGAACAAGAAACGACGGGCCGAGGACGAAGACTCATCATGAACTTTTATGTATGTTGTTCACTTATCCTGTGTCTTTCTTTAAGATGTATTTAAACATAAATCTTACTTACTTATATAGACTATAACCTTGTCTACCTCACAATATCCGCACTTTCTGAGAAAAGCGCTTTTTCATATCGATCCTGGTCAATATAATATCGTAGGTAGGATTCTAATGTTGGTCATCAATCAAATCTCGTTTAAGGGGGGGGCTTCTTTAATGCAAGCACTAAGTCAACTACCTTGCTTGGTTTGGCTCGAAATGCACGGGCTCGAAAGTACGGCACGCTTGCTTGGGTTAAAATGCACTGGCTCGAAATACCAATCTCCGGAAACACTTGACACAAGATTGAAAGATTACAAACCTCAATTCTAATTTAATATGGGATTTCAATCTCTCTTTTTTTAAGTGTATTCCCCTTGAGCCTGAACCACGTGACTTCGTACCGCAATCCCAGTCGCATTGATCTAGAATTCTATCTTTCTTCCCGTGTTCCTTTATGTAGTCCATTTCCATGGAAAGGTAGCAAGGCAAGGAGGGGCTGGTTGCTCAAAATTCATTACTTACACTTTTTGTTAGGTACGCTTTTCCTGCGTTTTGCCTTGATTTGTCCCGTTTTCCTTGCTATTTAGTGTGGTTTTTGTCTCGCTTTCGTTGTTTACGAGTCTTCGAAGCTGGTATTCTCGGGACAAAGCTACTTCATTTACGAGGAAAAAGCCCTTTTCAGTCAAATACGACGGGACCCGCATAAGTTTTCACGAATGCTATCTCGCTACGGATCTCCATCCAATCTCTTCTTCATGGAGCATAAAGTTTTTGCTCATATAAAGTACTTAACCGGCTAGCAGTTGCTCAATAAGGCATTCAAACGCTACCAGTCCAACGACATGCCAACCACGGCTTGTGTGAGACAGGAGCAAGGTATGTTCCTTGGTACTTTTCTCGGGCATTTATTGTCTTAATAATGCCACTTCCGAGAAATTCATGTCCCAAAATACCGGGTTTAGTCAAAAGATTCATTTTCTTTCGCCCGTTTACTAGTAAAATGGCATTCATACCGAAAATCGCCGCTTTGATTAAAAAATTTCATTTTAAAAGTCCGTTTCACTAAGGAAATCGTCGAATGACGAAAATTCGCGGGTTCACTGACTTTTTTCACAGGCTAAAAGACTAGTTTTTGGCAAAATGCGCGTTTGAAAAGCCCTCCTATGAGTGGACTCGAGCTACTGGAATAAGGAAGGCAGAAGAACGTACCTTTATGACCCTTAGAAATGAAATGGCGGTTTTACCTACTAAGAAGAGGTATGGAATACTCAACCTAAGGATAGGAATGAAAGACCTGACCACAAGAGAGAGGGGCGAAACTGGATACTCTCGATCAGAGAACCCTGGAACATATACGCTCTTTGACTTACGCTGATATCCCAATCGTAACATCTAACCGGATCTTAAGCACTGCACCTTGACCAACTACTGAAACACAGGCCCACTAAATGGTGTCTTTCTTCTACTTATTCCGGGAACTCTCACTTAAAACCTGTTTTTCATGTACCTTTTTCCTTCGTCTAGGGCATAAACATGATGACTTTAGCCTCTTTCTTTTCTCACCAACGACTTAATATAACTTCACTGACGACTACCTCGAGAAAGAGTCTGCTTTGTCGATAGATAACCATGGCAGACCTTTCCAACCGCGGGACAGTTTCTCATCAAACGAATCCCTGCTCAGCAATAATGCGATCTAAACCCTCTCCCTAGCGCTCCGAACGCATGCGTCGCTCGTAGTTTAACGTGGCTTATAACGCTTCCTGTCATGATCGCGCACTCAACCTACGCCACCAGCGCTTCTTCCTCATGTACTAAACTTCCTTTATATGCCTCAATCTGAGTCCTCTCACTAGCGCTCTCCTCCCTCTCACTATCGTTTCGAGTCCCATAACGGGCCTAAAGGGCCTCAAACCACCGAATTAAATATAGGGATAGGTCCCCACCTCTTAGTGAAGGATTCTCCCTTTACAAGTAGGGAGAGACGTGGTATGCCCAATACCAATAAAGAGGAGAGGAGAAGACTATCCAAGCGCAGGCAGCCAGGCAGCCCAGTCCTTGCTCGCTCCGTTAACGCCCGGTTCTAACGCTCGTTTCTACACGCATGTCTTTTCCCAAAGGCTTCTTCCTCACCATTACGGCTCGTGAAAGAGCTGCTACGGAGATGTTCTTTGCCCAAATACGCATAACATTGGGTTATGCTCTCCTCTAATTTGACAAAAGGTGGAATCATTCTCAATCCTATTCTACGGAAAGACAAATGTCTCCTTCCTTGGCTTATTGCCAACTTGTCCCGTGCTTAAAGGAAAGCCATGACCCCAAGATTCCTCTTCTTGTCAGTCGAGTCCCTTTCATAACCTCTGATTAAAGTAAAGGAAGCATCACAAACCTACATTCCAAACATTTAGCGTAGCATGTCTCTTTGGTAGTCCCGGGATAGACCTTAGGTTCTTCCTGTCTTTGTTGTCGAGGAAGGCGTTCATAAAAAGGGCTATTCCTGGTCTTGAGTCTTCAAAACCACTTGCCGCGAAAGGAGTACTTCGAAAGATTATGATTCCTCTGGGCACAGCTGCTTACTCCGTGGCTGAGCAGCTTCCTTACGCCCCCCCCCCTATAAGTGTAAGTGAAGGCGCGAAGCCCTTTCTAGAAGCCTTGAAACATCATATCGAAGGCTTTCCACGCCGTATGCCAACGCACCCGCTACATAGATTCCTCTCGTGTGCTTCGTATCGAGCCAAACCAAGTGGGGGTCTTTCCAGAGAGTCATCATCGAAACAATATAAGCGAAGCGTGGTCTTGCTATAAATCGGGGAAAGGCCAAGCCCTCCTGAGGCGCATTCCCGATCTAACGAAGGGAAAGAGTCTAGTCAGTATAGTCAAGGGAGGGGAGAATCATACAGGAGTAGTCCCCGAACAGAGGGAGAGAACCTCGGCCCAAGCATATCCTCTGCTGTCTATACGCTAACAGCCTGCTCGATTCATTCTTTCTTCACTCGTTGTTCATCAATATCATAGAAATCAAGAACCCCCCCGGGCACTACAGTGAGACGAGACAAGACCCGAGCCCACTCCGATCTCGACACCCAGATGTCAAAGAGTCTTCAGCCATATGTACTGAGATTGTTCGGGAGACATGGTCCAAGCCCGGTCCGGAAGACAGCCCGCCACTGCCACTGAAAGAGCAGAAGCGAGGTGGAGCAATTGGAAGAACTCATCAGGCTCATGCCCTGAAGACTGCAGGTTCGAATCCTGTCCTGGCGCTTTGATTTGAGACCCATCGTGTCGTAGATGCACTTCCCTAAGAGAAAGTGAAAAAGGTTGATACATTCCAGTAAAAGCCCCAATAGCTGAGCTGGCTCGTTTCCCATAGGAAAGCCTCAACTTTCTTAGCTTATGCGGAAGAAGAGGCTTTTGTCCTGGAGTTAAGCAGCGCAAAAAAAAGTTTTTTTTTTTGGAATGTTGGGGGTAGCGCTTACTAATACCAATTGTGGTAAAAGAGTTGTTTTGTTTGCTAAGCAAAGAAGGACATCCTCCGGTAGGAAATTGCTTTTACTTACATTAGAGGAACGTACCGTGGCTGCCAGCAGCTGACGCCCCCTATTCCCTTAATTATAATAGAGAAGTCAGTGGAGAAGTTGATGATCCATAGGTTCCAAAGACTAGATTGGGATAAAAGACTTTCGACCTTTTCTAAGGTGCCGGCCATGACATCGTGTCAACCGAAACAAAGTAGGGAGAGTCATTACGGGCCAAACCAGCTACTGGTACTGGTACAGAGATTCCTTCTGCTGTCTAATTACGGAAATGCTACGCTCGCTCCTGTCAAAAGAGAATTGTGCCGGCTTTCTTTTCCTAGGGGTAGGTTTAAAAGACTGTGCTTCTTTTCTGAGGGAGGGAACCTCTCCCATTGGGCGCGTTCCAATTCCTTTTACGGGTAAACAGCCCCACCAGTTTTGCTCGATACGCAAGTCCCTGGGCATAGAATGGCTACGATGGACAAGAGGAAAAGCAAGCATTTGAGTTTGGAGGGAGGTGCTTTAGAGAATCATGGAGACTAGCCTTGTTGGTACAATGAGGATGCTCCTTAGAAATTATTTTTCAATTCATTTAATTTGTGTGCAAATTCAAGATCAATCTTCCAGACAAAGATTATGCTGCCCCAGTTGTAGGCCTTAACCCAGGAATTGGAAAGGATCCCAGCGCATTTTAAGATTCTTTTTTTATTTTAAGATCCCCGGCCGGTATCAAGGATTGAAAGACCTATGCTAGATGCCCAGCTATTTTGTTTGGGCTTTGGAAAGAAGTGGGAGCATCTCTACGTAGACGCTAGAGATTCTCCCACTTCTTTCCAAAGCCCAAACAAAATAGCTGGGCATCTAGCATAGGTCTTTCAATCCTTGATACCGGCCGGGGATCTTAAAATAAAAAAAGAATCTTAAAATGCGCTGGGATCCTTTCCAATTCCTGGGTTAAGGCCTACAACTGGGGCAGCATAATCTTTGTCTGGAAGATTGATCTTGAATTTGAACACAAATTTAAATTGAATTGGAAAATAATCTTTCTAAGGAGCATCCTCATTCTTACCAACAAGGCTAGTCTCCATGATTCTCTAAAGCACCTTCCTCGTCAAACTCAAATGCTGCTTTTTCCTCTTGTCCATCGTAGCACCTGTCTAGCCCAGGGACTTGCGTATCGAGCAAAACCTGCGTGCTGTTACCCCGTAAAAGGAATTGGAAACGCGCCCAATGGAGAGTGTTACCCTCCCTCAAGCAAAGAAGGCACAGTCTTTTAAACCTACCCCCTAGGAAAGAAAGCCGGCACAATCTCTTTCTGACGGAGCGAGCGTAGCATTTCCGTAATTAGACAGCAGAAGGACTCTCTGTACCAGTACCAGTAGCTGGTTTGGCCCGTAATGACTCTCCCTACTTTGTTTCGGTTGAAACGATGTCATGGCCGGCACCTTAGAAAAGGTCGAAAGTCTTTTATCCCAATCTAGTCTTTGGCACCTATGGATCATCAACTTCTCCACTGACTTCTCTATTCTAATTAAGGGAATAGGGGCGTCAGCCTGCTGGCAGCCCCGGTACCTTTCCTCTAATGTAAGTAAAAGCATCACTCCTTACCGGAGGATGTCCTCTTTGCTTAGCAACAGAACAACTCTTTTTACCACCAATTGGTATTTACGCGGCACCCCCAACATCCACTCGTTCTTCACTCGCAGCCAAAGCTCTTTCTTCCGCCATAAGCTAAGAAGCTTGCGGCTTTTCCTATGGGAACGAGCCAGCTCAGCTATTGGGGCTTTTACTGATTTATTTCCAACTTTTTCACTCTTCTCTTAGGGAAGTGCATCTACGCCACGATGGGTCTCAAATCAAAGCGCCAGGACAGGATTCGAACCTGCAGTCTTCAGGGCATGAGCCTGATGAGTTATTCCAATTGCTCCACCTCGCTTCTGCTCTTTCAGTGGCAGGGGCGGGCTGTCTTCCGGACCGGGCTTGGACCATGTCTCCCGAACAATCTCAGTACATATGGCTGAAGACGCTTTGACATCTGGGTGTCGAGATCGGAGTGGGCTCGGGTCTTGTCTCGTCTCACTGTAGTGCCCGGTTTTTCTTGATTTCCTATTGATATTGATGAACAAACGAGTGAAAGAATGAAGCGAGCAGGCTGTTAGCGTATAGACAGCAGAGGATATGCTTGGGCCGAGGTTCTCTCCCTCTGTTCGGGGACTACTCCTGTATGATTCTCCCCTCCCTTGACTATACTGACTAGACTCTTTCCCTTCGTTAGATCGGGAATGCGCCTCAGGATGGCTTGGCCTTTCCCCGATTTATAGCAAGACCACGCTTCGCTTATATTGTTTCGATGATGACTCTCTGGAAAGACCCCCACTTGGTTTGGCTCGATACGAAGCACACGAGAGGAATCTATGTAGCGGGTGCGTTGGCATAAGGCGTGGAAAGCCTTCGATATGATGTTTCAAGGCTTCTAGAAAGGGCTTCGCGCCTTCACTTACACTTATAGGGTGGGGGGCGTAAGGAAGCTGCTCAGCCACGGAGTAAGCAGCTGTGCCCAGAGGAATCATAATCTTTCGAAGTACTCCTTTCGCGGCAAGTGGTTTTGAAGACTCAAGACCAGGAATAGCCCTTTTTATGAACGCCTTCCTCGACAAAGACAGGAAGAAACCTAAGGTCTCATCCCGGGACTACCAAGAGACATGCTACGCTAAACTGTTGGAATGTAGGTTTGATGCTTCCCTTTACCTTTAATCAGAGGTATGAAATGACTCGACTGACAAGAAGAGGAATCTTGGGGTCAGGCTTTCCTTAAGCAAGGACAAGTTGGACAATAAGCCAAGGAAAGAGACATTGTCTTTCCTGTAGGAATAGGATTGAGAATGATTCCACCTTTTGTCAAATTAGAGGAGAGCATAAACCAATGTTATGCGTATTTGGGCAAAGAACATCTCCGTAGCAGCTCTTTCACGAGCCGTAATGGTGAGGAAGAAGCCTTTGGGAAAAGACATGCGTGTAGAAACGAGCGTTAGAACCGGGCGTTAACGGAGCGAGCAAGGACTGGGCGGCCTGGCTGCCCGCGCTTGGATAGTCTTCTCCTCTCCTCTTTATTGGTATTGGGCATACCACGTCTCTCCCTACTTGTAAAGGGAGAATCCTTCACTACGAGGTGGGGACCTATCCCTATATTTAATTCGGTGGTTTGAGGCCCTTTAGGCCCTTTATGGGACTCGAAACGATAGTGAGAGGGAGGAGAGCGCTAGTGAGAGGACTCAGATTGAGGCATATAAAGGAAGTGTAGTACATGAGGAAGAAGCGCTGGTGGCGTAGGTTGAGTGCGCGATCATGACAGGAAGCGTTATAAGCCACGTTAACTCACGAGCGAAGATGCTCGAGCGCTAGGGAGAGGGTTAGATCGCATATTCGTTGAGCAGGAGATTCGTTTGACTGAGAACTGTCCGCGGTTGGAAGGTCTGCCCATGGTTATCCTATCGACAAAGATACTCTTTCTCGAGGTAGTTCGTCAGTGAAGTTATTAAGTCGTTGGTGAAGAAAGAGGCTAAAGTCATCATGTTTATGCCCTAGACGAAGGAAAAAGGTACATGAAAAACAGGTTTTAAGTGAGAGTTCCCGGAATAAGTAGAAGAAAGACACCATTTAGTGGGCCTGTGTTTCAGTAGTTGGTCAAGGTGCAGTGCTTAAGATCCGGTTAGATGTTACGATTGGGATATCAGCGTAAGTCAAAGAGCGTATATGTTCCAGGGTTCTCTGATCGAGAGTATCCAGTTTCGCCCCTCTCTCTTGTGGTCAGGTCTTTCATTCCTATCCTTAGGTTGAGTATTCCATACCTCTTCTTAGTAGGTAAAACCGCCATTTCATTTCTAAGGGTCATAAAGGTACGTTCTTCTTCCTTCCTTATTCCAGTAGCTCGAGTCCACTCATAGGAGGGCTTTTCAAACGCGCATTTTGCCAAAAACTAGTCTTTTAGCCTGTGAAAAAAGTCAGTGAACCCGCGAATTTTCGTCATTCGACGATTTCCTTAGTGAAACGGACTTTTAAAATGAAATTTTTTAATCAAAGCGGCGATTTTCGGTATGAATGCCATTTTACTAGTAAACGGGCGAAAGAAAATGAATCTTTTGACTAAACCCGGTATTTTGGGACATGAATTTCTCGGAAGTGGCATTATTAAGACAATAAATGCCCGAGAAAAGTACCAAGGAACATACCTTGCTCCTGTCTCACACAAGCCGTGGTTGGCATGTCGTTGGACTGGTAGCGTTTGAATGCCTTATTGAGCAACTGCTAGCCGTTTAAGTACTTTATATGAGCAAAAACTTTATGCTCCATGAAGAAGAGATTGGAGGGAGATCCGTAGCGAGATAGCATTCGTGAAAACTTATGCGGGTCCCGTCGTATTTGACTGAAAAGGGCTTTTTCCTCGTAAATGAAGTAGCTTTGTCCCGAGAATACCAGCTTCGAAGACTCGTAAACAACGAAAGCGAGACAAAAACCACACTAAATAGCAAGGAAAACGGGACAAATCAAGGCAAAACGCAGGAAAAGCGTACCTAACAAAAAGTGTAAGTAATGAATTTTGAGCAACCAGCCCCTCCTTGCCTTGCTACCTTTCCATGGAAATGGACTACATAAAGGAACACGGGAAGAAAGATAGAATTCTAGATCAATGCGACTGGGATTGAGGTACGAAGTCACGTGGTTCAGGCTCAAGGGGAATACACTTAAAAAAAGAGAGATTGAAATCCCATATTAAATTAGAATTGAGGTTTGTAATCTTTCAATCTTGTGTCAAGTGTTTCCGGAGATTGGTATTTCGAGCCAGTGCATTTTAACCCAAGCAAGCGTGCCGTACTTTCGAGCCCGTGCATTTCGAGCCAAACCAAGCAAGGTAGTTGACTTAGTGCTTGCATTAAAGAAGCCCCCCCCTTAAACGAGATTTGATTGATGACCAACATTAGAATCCTACCTACGATATTATATTGACCAGGATCGATATGAAAAAGCGCTTTTCTCAGAAAGTGCGGATATTGTGAGGTAGACAAGGTTATAGTCTATATAAGTAAGTAAGATTTATGTTTAAATACATCTTAAAGAAAGACACAGGATAAGTGAACAACATACATAAAAGTTCATGATGAGTCTTCGTCCTCGGCCCGTCGTTTATTGTTCTCATCCAAGTCACATGCTTGGTTAAAGGTTCCCGTGCCCTAGGATTCTTTCATAGACTTCGTTTTCATCATCAGATGCTTTGCTTAGAGCCTGGAAATGCTTTTAGTGACTCATGCTCTGACCCCCCTGCTCTGGGAATCCGCCTGGTAATTGTTCGTTCAAGGATTAAGGGTTAATCACGTGCATCAAAAGCTGCTTCATCAACATAAACTGGAAGAACTTCCGTGTCTGCGTCTCTGTCTGTGACTTTGTCTTCCTCAACCACAGCTTTTCCTCGCTCTAAGGCTCGCAACATCCAACTCGCTACATTTCTTCCGCTCGCTTCGTAACCTACTCTCGCTCGCTCGGGTTCTGTTCTTGAGGCAAATGCGACAAGTTGAACGATGTCACAAACCAGATAGCGTTTGTGATCCACCAGCAAGAAATATAAACAAGAAAAAAAAAAAAATATAAAAGAATAGCAGGAACAGGAAAGGCAGCAAGAAGGTGTCACAAAGATGCTACTTTTTTGATTTCTTTCAAATTTAAACAATACAATAAATGTCGTAAAGAGTAAAGAATTAAATCAAGTATTCAATCAAGTATCAAGTAAAGTATCGTACATTTAAGAAATGTAAATAATAAATTAATAAATAATATCATAAGAAATATAAATTCTTTTTTCATCGAGATTGGGGTGGTCGTCAGTGTACTTTATTTTCTTTCGTAAAAGAAAGTTGCAAAACAAAAAGAATGAAATGGCCGAGGCTTCGCGTGCATAAAAAAGAAAGAAAATAAATATCTATAATGGACCCGATATCCCCCTCTTCACCATTAGATGTTAACTCCAGTTCTGCGAGTGTCGCTAGCTCCATTATAGAGGGCAATATTCAAGCTGGTATTTTTAATGACCACCCGGGGCTGAACCCCAGGGAGGAGGCTGTCGTTGAACGACAATGTATTATCCGGGAACAATTGGAAGAATTGACTGGTGATCCCGACAAGGCTGAAGCTATGGCCGAGGCTTTGCATGGGGAGAGTGAGAATATTGAGTTTATGGATCACATTGTAACGGATTTGGACACAAACGGAGTAGCCAGTGAGTCCTATAGGGAAGCTCTGGCGCTAATAGGGGAGGTGGTGCCCACCAGCCCACTTGACCAATTTGCCATTCTGCCATTGATTCCTATGAAACTCGGAAACTTGTATTTCTCATTCACAAATCCATCTTTGTTTATGCTGCTAACTCTCAGTTTGGTCCTACTTCTGCTTCATTTTGTTACTAAAAAGGGAGGAGGAAACTCAGTACCAAATGTTTGGCAATCCTTGGTTGAGCTTATTTATGATTTCGTGCTGAACCTGGTAAACGAACAAATAGGGGGTCTTTCCGGAAATGTTAAACAAAAGTTTTTCCCTTGCATCTTGGTCACTTTTACTTTTTTGTTATTTCGTAATCTCCAGGGTATGATACCTTATAGCTTTACAGTTACAAGTCATTTTCTCATTACTTTGGGTCTTTCATTTTCAATTTTTATTGGCATTACTATAGTGGGATTTAAAAGAAATGGGCTTCATTTTATAAGCTTCTTATTACCTGCAGGAGTCCCACTGCCGTTAGCACCTTTTTTAGTACTCCTTGAGCTAATCCCTCATTGTTTTCGCGCATTAAGCTTAGGGATACGGTTATTTGCTAATATGATGGCCGGTCATAGTTCAGTAAAGATTTTAAGTGGGTTCGCTTGGACTATGCTATGTATAATTCTCTTTTATATTTCATAGGAGATCTTGGTCCTTTATTTATAGTTCTTGCATTAACCGGTCTTGAATTAGGTGTAGCTATATTACAAGCTCATGTTTTTACGATCTTAATCTGCATTTACTTGAATGATGCTACAAATCTCCATCAAATGAGGCGAAGATAAAAATATAAAAAAATATAAAAATTCTTATATTAATCTTAATTAAAAAAAGAACTTCTTTATTTTGAGTAAAGGGAGGCATTTTCTTATTATTATTAAGTGCGCTTGCTTCTTTAGAGCCAGGAAAAGCTCGGTCTAGTTCGCTTTCTCACATCAGTCTCAAAAAGTGAGAGGGATTAGTCCGTACAAGAGAAGAGCCATAGACCTAAGTTGTGTCCGCTAACTCATTTAGGCTAGGTGAGACCGAGAACTCGAAAAGAGAGATGAGTGACTGCTCTTCATGAGCAGGGGTTCCTAGCTCTAAGACGTAGGGCTATGATTCAAGCATTTCGATAGAAAGATGAGTGATAAAGACTGAATTAAGTCTATTTTTCACATTCGCCAAGCAGAGTGAAGGCAGCTTCTATCGATCCTGCTAATAATTATATGTTGGGCAGATTTCATGCTATCTATCAGCCGACAGACCCCTCAACAGCTGCCATGCTAAGTCAATCATGGCTGTGCTCTGTCTAAGCGCACCATCCTATATTCTATACGAAATCTGCAAACAAAGGACAACCTACGTAAAATACGCCTTCCACGGCAAAGTGGTATTCGATACCCTTTAGTACAGTACTTCTCCAAGACATTACTCATCAAACCCGCAATCTTTGGGTTCACCTGCTGGTGTAGCATGTGAGGTAACGTTCCTATGACCAAGTACGTGGCCTAGGGTTGGAGTTCAGGCTTTCACATCAAATGTGACCTAAAGTGGTTCATTCAATGGTCAGAGTGAGGGGAGGTTCTAGCAATCCAGTAAACAAAAGTGCTCTATAGATTCTTCCACCAGGTAGAAGGAGCGCAGCTTCCACTCATCCTGCAAACGGGGGACAGCTGACTTAAAATATGTCCTCAATCTGTAAACAAAAAGGTTTAAAACTTTAAGTATTTCCACTAGCGGAAGCAGGAGGCGTATTTCACTTGATTGACGTATTCCCGCCTATGATATCCCAGATCTCCTTTTACAAGCAAGGAATTGGTATAATTATAATAAAGGCGAAGTCTTTCCTATCACAATTATCAGTTTGGTGAGATAGCTTCTTTCCTCAAGTAAAGCACTATTCTCTATTCGTACTATTCTCTATTCTATGTAATATTTCTATAAATTATAATACTATATGAATAAGAACAGAAAAAATATGGGGTTGAAAAGAATAAAAAAAAGAGAAAGACTTTCAAATATCCATTTATTTCCAGGGGTTGACGAATCCTACCTTTCATTCCGTGGCGCTAAACCCGTCTTTGGCTAAAGAATTCTTTTATTTGTTTATGCTATTTTATATTAAAATATATATTTATAAATTTTTATTTAAATAAAATACAGCGTGCCATTACTTTACTTTTGAAAAACCCAATACCATGTGCTTATAATTGAAAAGAAAAGCGAGACACATCAGGAGAGTCGTGCTTCTTTTTCTTAAGCTGAAATTGCCTTCATTTAATTTACTAGGGCTGCTACGTATCGACCAGAGGTCGGGGAATCAGAAGAAACCTGATCAAGTCTTTTAAACAAGGAATTTGGACCCAAACCTGATACTGCTCCTGAGATTCATTAGCTTCTTTCTTATTATAAGATTACAGTAATTATTAGAATAAAATAGTGAAAATGTGGGACATCATTTGATTTGGA
>JAIUZE010022647.1:0-10141 GCA_022085475.1 Heliosperma pusillum
GACCTCGTTATTTTCAGCGCTCCTCTCTTGTAATCTCGTGCCTTATTTATTCTTGTGTTCTCCTTGAGATTCCTTATCGTTTCCTATCTCGTTGCTCCTGCATATTTTCTCTAATGGATTGGGTATTCCATTTGTAAGGCTCAGAGAATAAGTGTATTCTATTTTGGAATTCTTAGGTTAGAATATGTGTTTTTTTGGATTGAGCAAATTTCAGGTTGTTTTTGATCATGGAAAATAGGACTTAAGCTGGAGGATGAATCCTAATAGTGATAATACATCTTCTCCTAGTAGTTTTGGATTTGGAGCTTGGTACTCTAGTGTTATTTTGAGAATTTAGTTAATCATGATAATAGTTCGTTGTTGTTGGGTACTATAACGTTTGCTTGGTATGTCATTTGGGAATTAGATGTCTCTAATTGGTGGATTCTAAAAGAGACTTTGCTTTAGGGAAATTGAGCCGGTACCCAAAGTTTGAGGAGTATTGTCATAAATGAAAATCGATTCATTTTGAGTTTTAGATGAATTAGATGATTTGAATGGTTGTCTGATTGCCAAGTGATTGATCATTTGTGGTTTGAAATTAGTAATTTTTCTTTTATTCTTTAGGAATCCTAGTTCGAGATTGAGAAATGTTCGTTGCAAGCTTTGGATAATGAATGCTCAGTTGTTATGGATTATAGAGTTAGAATGGTGAACCCATTTATCTTGAGAATTAGTAACCACCATAATTTGCTAATGTGGCTATTTGTATTTGAGGCTTCGAGCGTAGTAATGATCGAATTAAGGATGTTATGGCGTATTAAAGAATTAGTATAATCGATAATGGATTGTGGATTTTTCCTTGTCGTGAGATATGGGATGAGGCTAGTTGGATCTTAGATAATTATGTTTTGTTGCGTGGATTGTGTTTTGACTTTCGAGGATGAGAAAGTTCATTGTAAATTTAGGATAATGAGTTTGAAGTAAATTGGATTAAAGGATTTCATGGTAAGTCTCCTTTACCTTGTGGTTGTTAGCGATCATGTTTCCCTAGAGATAAATATTTTGTTGGTGGTTTCTATTAAGAGTTTTGATGAAACTAAGAAGATTAGAGTAAGTAATGAATCCTACATGTGGATTGTTAGTTGTGGAGTCTACCGTGCCGATGGACTTCAGTAGATACTAAATGGATCTGAATAATTAGGTTATTGGCTTAAAATCTCATGATTATGGAATATCTTTGTAAGATTTCTGATGATTGAAAATGATGAGTTGCAAATTGGGTAAATTGCATTCTCTTGAGGATTTGGTTTATTAGTAGAGTTAGTAATGTCGAATTCTTGTAGATCTTCCTGCCAACTTTATCTTGATCTTCCAATCCCAAAGAGTTCGATTTGTTTCGTTTTTGCGTGTTTTGTATATATTTTGTTACCCTGAATTGTGTGTGAATTGTGCGAGTCGCTCTATGTACGTGTAATGTCCTGTTATTTTATTTTATCTTTGATGAAACCTTCAAAATTCCATATTGTATTTCTAATTTAACTTTTCAAAGAAGTCTAAAGATGGATTGTGTACCCTCTTTTTGTAGAAAATAGATTTGTTTTGCTTTTATACCTGGATTTTGCGTTTGGTTGGATGTTTGGACTTGTTATTGGAGACGTCTGGTGACTAGTCCTGCACTTACTAACGTTTGTTTTGAATTTCGATTTCACTATTTTGACTTTAATTTGATTTGGATAATTTGAGTTCTCGTTCGCGACGGGCACTCTTGAGATCCGTAAGTAAGTTTCGCACTTATGAAAAATTTCCTTAAACCGTTTTCGAGAAGAACAT
The DNA here is from genome assembly GCA_022085475.1 of Heliosperma pusillum. NCBI lineage: Eukaryota > Viridiplantae > Streptophyta > Magnoliopsida > Caryophyllales > Caryophyllaceae > Heliosperma > Heliosperma pusillum. The sequence goes on from JAIUZE010022647.1 coordinate 1,813, forward strand.
CATTTCATAAATGTTTTCCCTTGTAAAAGTTTTCATATTAATTTTGAAAACCGATTCTTGTCTTTGATACTTTTGTTTCCTACTCTCAAGTTTCGAGGACGAAACTTTTTAAAAGGTGGGGTGATTGTAACACCCGCAAATGTGCCCTATTTTTATGGTGAAAATATTTTACGGATACTATTCAGCGAAATTTAGTTTTTGTTTAGAATTAAATTTACCGTGTCGAATTAAGAATTTCCGAGTTCGTATTTGGATTTTTCGCGAGATTTCAAGTGAATTCCGTCTTGAGACGTCTTTGTCTTTTCTTGACTTTTCCACTTACTCTCTTCTTATACTCCCTTTAACCTAACTTTCCCTCACAACCCATTTCTTTCTTCATCACTAAGAAACCAACCAAAACCTTGCCTCCATTTTTGATCCGTCTTATAATCGTCATAACTCTTTCGTTTCTCGCTCAAATTCACGTAAGTTCGTCTTATTCTTCCTCTCTCATCTTCCTCTATCCGTATTGGTAATAAAATTACCGTCTTTCTCGCTTTTCAATTTATCCGTCTTTCTCAAAGGTGAATTATATTCATCTTTTATTATCTAATTGTAGGTGGAGACTAGGAAGACTTAGAAATCGTTTGAAGACGCGTAAAGGTAACGGTGAAGGGTTACTCGATATCATTTACGTGTTTTATGTGTTTTCTATGTTAGTAATCGTATTTAGATTAGGATTAGAAATCATAGGAATTGTGTTGTTGATGATGGTTGTTGTTAGTTGTTAATTGATATGAGAATTGATGGGTTGTGATGATAAATGAGGATTTTTGGTTGATAACATGTTGGGTTTTGATCGTGCCTGAGTCCCGTGTAGGACGCTGGCAGCGTTACTCGCGGCCGACTGCAGTTTTCCTGCACTGACTCTTTTTCGTAAAATGATCATATCTTCTTCGTTACTTGCTTGTTTTAGGCTTGTGAAATCCCGTTAGAACCGTAAGAGAATAAGCTATCACCTCCATTTGGAATTTATGAATTTGCATGTTTAGAAATCTAGTTATGACCGTTTGAAGTGGACCCTTGTTTTAGTTGGTTGCCAAACAACGCTGTTTTGGAGAGGTGATCTATGTTTTTATTCATTATGCTTCATAAACTTGTTCTAATGCTTATGTATCATGTATTGATTCATTTTTATCATAGTTAAGTTTATATAATTCCCTATTCTCATGTTTTGTGACGGTTTTTGGTTATGTCCCACTTTGATTCTGTTTTTTAACAAAAAACAAATGTTACAACGGTTTGGGTAGCACTTTTGTCTTGTGCTTTGTACTCTCATTCCCTTGGCTACCTTCCCGTTCGTAAGGCTGGAATGTCGGAACGGAGAGGTATCCTACTGCTTAATTGCATGTGTAGTGGGCATACGACTACGTTGTTGGGAGTTGAACGCATTGCGTTGATCGACCCGGCCGTCAAATGTTGTGTACTTGCGAGGTGGTGTTATTTGCATGTAGCGTACCGCTTGTTATGTGGCTCGAGCTCTTTTCCGCCTCTTTCGTGAATTATCTACCGAATTTGGGGTACTCGGCATCTTTGATTGACCGAGTCTTGGATGCGAAATGTCATCGCTTGTCGAATCGGAAAATGGTTATTCCGAGAGTCTGGCCAGATTTAGATTAGGAACCGTATTATTATCGTCGTCCTACCAGGAGGAAATTAGTCTACATATACGAAATGGATTGAATCGTATATGCGTTCAGGGAATATTTTTCTCCCGTGGATGCATGTTAATCATACTTGGCATGTACACGGTGCTAGTGCGTTTCATTTACCGTGAGAGAGGTCGTCATTGTATTGTTATGTGTGGATGGGTGATTACATGATTGATTATTCATGGTCATACCATGACTTGGCATGGTTTGTTTGTCGAGTCTCAATCTTATCAAACTTATACCGCTAACGGTGAGATGCAAGCCCTAGTGAGCGTAGTCGGTTGCCTAAGAGTGTCTTCCCCGAGTCTTTGTATAACATGATGGATTCGGACTTGTACTTCATATGCTCTTATCATTATATATTGAATTGCCTATCTATCCTTATCGTATTTCACATGTATATCTATATATGCATGCTTCTACTTTTATATTTCCTTTTATGTATGTTTAATGTGATATGGCTGGGAGAACCCGGAGTTACTCCCCACTGACTGTGGCGTTCATGTTTTTCATGGATGAACAGGTTGCTTGATTTGGATGGCTTTTTGCTATGATATTTTGGGTTCGGGTGTGAGCTAGCGGGCGTAGTCCCTGGATGAAACACCTCTAGACGATTTTAGCTTGTTTGCTAGACACTTTTACTTTGTTAACATTTGGAGAGACTTCGTCTCTTGTTGTAGTTTATTTCGTACTTTGGTTTGTAATATTTGACACTCCTCGTATACTTCTTCTTGCATGTATAAATGTTTTAAAAACTTCATATTTCCGCTATATAATTCACATGCTTGTATGTTTTATATTTCCGCATTCGCGAGGGTTGTCACATGGGTTCTAAAAAGTTGACTCCTAGAAGGAAGGTGGAAGCATTTTAATTGAATACTTGGGAAAGACAAACCAAAACAAAGATCAAAGTCATTCTCACTACTCTTTGAAACAAATCAATTTTTGTAAAAAAAACCACTAAAACCCTAAAAGAACCGTTCCCCAAAAAGGCAGAAACAAATGTGAGTGTGAGTACAATAATTGAACAAGTTCACCCAAAACAAACTCAACCTGATTCTATTCCAAACCTATTTGATTTCAATGATATAACATTATCAAGTCTGTTTGCTCCATATGAGGAAGATGCAGACTTGGCATGTCTTAATGCAAATGCTGAGTTATAGGATGAAGATATAAGTGAAGGAAAAGATCCAGGTTATGAACCTGATACTGAGGAGGGTGAAATTGGTTTTGAGGGTACTGAAGAGGGTGAAAGTGATTTTGAAGGTACTCGGGAAGGTGAGCTTGTGTGATACACGGATTCGCGATCCTTTTCAAACCGTGGTGGCACGGGGAACCACGGATGGAACCACGGATGGAGAAACGAGGGACAAGCATATAGTAATACGCATTTATGGAATCGCCACCAACTTTTGTGGGAAGTCGGAACCATTCGAATACTTTATGTCATGTCAAGACATAAAGTAATGACATGAACACCAAGAACTCGTTACCCTTAGCACTCTATGTCTAGAATGACTCTAGTGGATGCCAGTGAACACGGATGCTCACAGAGATCTGGAGTAAGGGGTGAGGGTACGTATTAGGAAGTTCTTTAATAGAACACATAATCCCGCCCACCTCGATAGATGCATCTACAAATGACTAGGGAAACTCTTATGTACTTGATATGTTGTCGGTTATATGCATGCTATGCAACATCCACAGTTTAATCCTAGCATGTGAATTAACTATGTCGGTTGAACATGTAATTTGGCATTCAATTGAGTCGGAATAGGAATTTAGATTGATTGCATGTGAAAGGCAAACAAATCATACAATACAATGATTAAATAAAGCTATAAAAGAATTACAGAGATTACAACGGATTCCGGGATCTATGTCGAAAATATATCCAAAATAAAGGTTTAAAGAAAAGAAAGAATTAGAAAATAAAAAGACAGATTAACAATGATATTAGAGTTAATAGTCGATTAATTAGGCAATTAAGGCTACGTCGGAGCGATCAGGAAGATCATAGACATAATCCAACCCAGAACAGGCGCAGCAGGTGATGCGTCCTCTGGAAGAGGCGCAACACTCTGTGCGTCTTTTCTTGAGTTGGGTTTTGGCTGGGAAGCCAGAATCGCAATCAGTTAATATTCGTTTGTGATTTTACGGTTTATTATGAATCTACAAGTCGAATTTAAGTGATTTAACATATTAAATTACAAGACTAAAACCCGCTAATATTGGCTATTAGGGATCCAAGTCAAGGATTGACATCTAAATAAAAGACTATATTAAAAGACGATTTATTATACAAAGAAAAAACTAATTAAGAAAATATTTGAAAAGGTTTTAACATACTTCCGACATGAATCTTACATTAGATGAACAAAATACTAATTAAAATACAAAAGACAGGATTATACACCCTCAGACTTACATGTTGACGAAACGAGATTTACTAAGTTGCGTTTTAGTGATTGCTCGACTCGAATGTAAAGAAAGTGCCCTCGTAAGAGGATCGAAAAGAATAGTTAAATTGATTAAGTGTAGTGGTCAAATTGGTAGGTCTAATGCAAGAACGTGACGGGAACCCAGAAGGATCTGAGCTTACGTGGTCGATTGATCAAGCACGTAGATGTCAAAATGCTTAGAGCAAGGTCAAGAATGCAAAGAGAGAGAAGAGAAGGGGCAGAACACTCGCGTGCTTTAAAAGTGAGCACAAACCTCTCTTTTTATAGGCAGAAATCTGAAGAGTTTTGGAATAACTCGAACACGGAAAGAAATCTAGAAAATATTCTGGAAACAGGCAAAACGAGCTGGGGAAGAGGCGCAGCAGGCACTGCGACTCTTGGAAGAGATGCAGCACCCGCTGCATCATTTCCTAAGTAGTTTCCTCCTTTGAAAAAAAGATTTCCGCGTTTCTATTATGGAATTGCGGTAGATTTCGAATTCTTTCTAAATAAAATACAGATATATTTTACCAAGAAAGATAAGTTTTGAAATATTAAAATCTCTGGAATATTCTCGAGCGTTCAAACTCGGTTTTAAAAGACAGTTTATAGAAAATGAAGCGGTTTTTGACCCGGACTCCAAATAAACTCTAATGACAGTCAAAACGACCGTATCGGCACATAGATGACGGCCAAGAGGTAGACACAACTATTTGAGCTATCACTTGACGATAAACTTATGAACTGTCATAAATCGTTTTGCATACCAAACATGCGGCACAATCATCACTGGGTGATTGGCGGAAGGTGTTGAAACGAGGTATCTACAGAGCCCCCACTCTGACTGAGGATTGGACAAGGCAAAAGTCAAAGTATAGCCATCAGGTCAATCGAAGATTACAACCTGACGACTATGGCAACGCGAGGCGGTTCAAGGGGTCTGAACCAAGGACCTGTCGTCGGGAACATTTTAAGGTCTGTCGACCATCAGGGAGGGTCGTTTAATGTCCATTAGACTACGTATAAAAGATCGCCAGCCATAAGAAGGAGTCATACCTGAGCATCTTCTTATTTGGACTAAGGTGCGATGTGAGGCTCGCCAGTCGTCTGAAAGGCATACGTAACGAGGCTCGCTAGCCGCTTGGGATAAGGCACGTAATGAGGCTCACCAGCCGCTGGGGATAATATCATACGTGAGAATCGGCTTGTCTCTGTCTTCAAGTGAACTTTCGTTGGGAAACATATGCTGAAACTTGATATGTGTAAAATTATGTCAGGATCGAATCATTCCGAGAGTTTGCTTGGTTATGGCGAGCAAATATCTTGATGATAAAAGATGGGCCCACGGATTTGAAATTCCTAGACCTCTAATTAGACTCCTCTAATTAGTTCATTAAATTACATTAACTTAATGATTTAGGATCTAGTTATCATGCATGCAAATACAAAAGCATAAAAGAAAAGATAAGACGAAAATATTCTTACATTGGGAATTTTCGGTTCAATATGGGCACAATAAGAACTCCTTCTTATTGTTCTTGAGCATGTAATTAGTGGACGATCCTCCATAAAACAACCTACAAAGTAGAAGGTCTCCTTCTTGTTGCACCCAAAAATCAACCCAAATAATCTTAGCTTATTATTAACTAGATAAAAAGTAAGAAATAATACTACTAATATTATTGTATTACTACACTAGTAATATGATATGAATATTAGTTTGCATGTGAGTTTTAGAGAGATTTTGGAGGTTTTTAGAGAGAAGAAGGAAAATAAGCAAAAAATGAAGTTAGCAAAATGAGAACAACTCTTGTTCTCTTATGTAGCCCTTTTTGGCCGGATGGTGCTAGCCCTTGTGGCTCTTATTTTGCTCATTTTTTATTCCCATGCAAATGACTTAAGTGTTGGTGGTAAATGTAATGATAATGATGTCATAACATAAGGTGGAGTGTAGGATTAGATGAGAACAATTATCACTGATCTCCACTAACAAATAATCCGGCCTTAACTAGTGTTATGTGGTCCATTTTGATTTTTGATATTTGTCCCACAAATACTTATAATCATATGTTTAATTATCTTGTATAATTAAGTGTTAATTTGATCATATAACAATTATATGACTCAAATTAATAAATAATATACACTCAAATTTTAAGTGCTATTTAACCATTATATCAATATATAATGGGTCCCACAATGTCCAGTTAATTTATTTTACAACTCTTTGTAAACATAATTAACCAATTACCTCTACCTCAAAATATATGCATAACCTCAACTAATTTAATGAATTAACGATTAATCACTAAATAAAATCTTATTTAATCGTATTAAATAAGACGTATAATTTATTCAGTCAGTTATCGTATAATTGACTAATAAACTTAAGTGGAATGAGTTTGTAACTCAATTTCCAATAAATAACTCTCGTAACTAAACATACATATCAAATATATGTAATGCTCTAATTAAACTGTATCGTATACAAATAATTAATATTCTATTTGGGTCTAATCCTATAGGTGTGACCTAAAGGGATCAGTTGATCACCGCCGTCATACGACAATAACGTCAAACTCTAGTCAGCTGAGCGTTACCGATTTACGTTAATCAACTGACGTAGAGTATCAAAATATACTAATCATACCACGTATATTTCAAATGAGATTTATTATATAAATGCACTATTTGTAACAACCCGAAAAGTACCCGATTTTTCTAGTAAAAATATTTACTAACACTTTTCAGTAGAACTTAAGTTTTTAAAATAGGAATTTTTGTTCCGAGTCTTATTTTGAAATTCCGCGTTCGTATTTGGAATTTCTGAGAGATTTCATGAAAAGACCGTTTTTAGTCATCTTTGACTTTTCTTGACAAAAGTCGTCTTTGACTTTTCCTTGACTTTTTTAAAGTCGTCATTGACTTTTTCTTGACTTTTAAGTCGTCATAAACTTTTCTTGACTTTTAAGTCATCTTCGACTTTTCTCGACTTTTCAGTCAACTTTGACTTCCGTTGACTTTTTCCCGACTCGCCTCATAAGTTTGAAGACCGAAATTTTATTTAAAAAAATAATATTTTTGATTTATTTTTATTTGGATTTATTAAGATTTATCATAATTTAATATAATTATTTTGAATTTATTCGGAATTTAAGAATAACGTTTACGGTTTTAACCGAACGTCATTTAACTATTCCCGACTCATCGTAAAGCGCGAAACGAAACCGAAACTCGACTTTGGCATGAGTCACGCGCCCAGGTCATCGTTTTCCACTCACATTAGATATTTTAATTCTTTTGATTAAACTAGTAATAATATCTAGATATTTATTTACTTTATCGATCAGTTAACGAAAATTACGCAAAGCGTTTACAAAACTGACCCGATATCACCCATACCACACGGTTTTTCTTCCTCTCTTAGCCTTGATATTTTATTTCTTTTCATTATAATAACATAATATCTTGATATTTAATTCAATTAACTTAATATCTAATTAATTACGGTAATATAATTATTATACCGGGTCAAATCCATAACCACAATTTCAAAACCCAACTCACTAGTTTGCTCTATATTACACGACACTCCTCACCCCACTTTACTCACAAACAACTTTTCATTTTACAACAAATCAACTTAAGATCAAATAAATCGTTCTTCATCGTTCTTGAACGTTCTTCGTCGTTCTTCATCCGTTCTTCGTCGTTCTTGAGCAAACCCTTCATAAAACCTTCATTTCTTAATTAAATCCGTCCTAACTTATATTTCTAGGATCTCCTCTTCGCTCCCCATCTTCAAGTACGTTTTATTTTAAATTCCGACAAATCGTTTTCAACACTTTAATTATGGAAAATCAAGTTTTAAGTTCTAATAATGTTATCTTGTCATTTCTTATAGGGGAAGATGTTGAAGACGAGTTTGGTGACTCGTATAGTTAGGAGAAGACTATAAGAAACGGGGTTTCTTATTTTCTTATGCTTATTATTTTGGTGGCTACTTTGATTTTAGCTAGCTAGGTAACGATTCCGAGTTACTCGGACGGATAAATGTTACTAGCTTTGGTTTACTTAGTTTTTGGTTCATCTTTAGTTTTTGTTTCAATGATTATGGTTTTTTATTTTAGTTAGTACCTGACAATAAGTGTGATGTTTATATGTTGTAAGGAATTTATAATATGTTGGTGTTCT
>JAIUZE010022650.1:0-10769 GCA_022085475.1 Heliosperma pusillum
GGGCACATAAACGAACGACGCATAAAGAGACTTGTTTCATCTCAATACTCAAACCCATTTCGATTACGAATCTTATGGCGTATTGCGCGAATCTTGTCTTCTAGGCATATGACTCGTGCTCCTTTTCGGGAAAAGGGACACGGCAGTGAAGTATTAGGACTTTGACATACTATGTATGTCGGTCCAATGACTATCCCCGAGCTAGAGGTGTTATCACTACTTTCATATACTTTTTACCTACACTGAGTAGATCTGGATAATGTCTACTTGAATGGGCCATAAAAGTGATGCTTTTGAAAAATTCAAAGAATTTCAAAATGAGTAAGAAAACCAATTTAATAAAAAGATTACAAACCCTCCGATCCGTATCTTGGTGGTGAATACTTGAACCATGAATTTGATTCACACCTGAAAGATTGTGGTATAGTATCACAATGGACTCCTCCTGGAACACCTCAATTAAACGGTGTATCCGAAAGGAGAAATCTAACTTTATTAGATATGGTTCGATCTATGATGAGTCTAACTGAGCTTCATGATTATTTTTGGGGTTTTGCTATCTTATCTGCAATATTTTCACTAAATCGAAGCCCGACTAAAGCGGCAAACAAGACTCCATATGAGATATGGACAGGAAAAGTTCCTTATTTGTCATTTATGAGAATTTGGGGATGCGAGGCTTTTGTTAATAATAAGTCTGACGATAAACTCGCACCCAAATCTGACAAATGTCTTTTTGTAGGATATCCAAAGGAATCACGTGCTTATTACTTCTACAATAAACACGAGGACAAAGTGTTTGTGTCTCGTGATGCAGTCTTTTTAGAAATTGATTTTATTTCTAAAAGACAGAGTGGGAGAAAATTTGAACTTGATGAAGTCCAAGAGCCACAAACCGAAAAAGACGACGAGGAAAACGTTCCCTCTTCGTCTGACACGGTTATTATTCCTTCGTAACCTAGGAGGTCAAGCAGAATTAGTCATCAACCTGATAGATACCTTGGTATTATAGAGGAAGGTGATGACTATAATGTTTTACTTTTTGAAAGTAACGAACCTACTACCTACAAAGCAGCCATTTCTAGTCCCGACTCAAATCTATGGCTAGGAGCCATGCAATCCGAAATGGATTCTATGTACGACAATCAAGTATGGGACTTGGTTGATTTACCTAAGGAGGTAAGACCTCTTCAGTGTAAGTGGATCTATAATATCAAAAGTGGCATAGATAAACATAATGATGTTTACAAAGCTAGATTGGTGGCAAAAGGTTTCACCCAAGTTCATGGTCTTCACTATGACGAAACCTTCGCCCCAGTCGACATGCTTCGATCCTCCGGATAGCTTAGCGTTGCCGCATTTCTAATTATGAGTTTGGCAAATGGATGTCAACACACCTTCTAAATGGATTCTAGAGGAAGAAGTGTATAATCACAACCTGAAGGTTTTGTGGATCCATCAAACCCTAAGAAGGTATGAAAACTTAAGAGATCCATCTATGGTCTTAAACAAGCATCCAGGAGTTGAAATCATCGTTTCGATCATGTAATTAAACAAAATGGTTTCACTCGAAGCGTCGAGGAACCGTGTTTATACATGAAGTTTAGTGGGAGTAAAGTAACTTTTCTAGTCTTGTATGTAGATGACATACTACTCATTGGGAATGATATTCCAATGCTCACTTCTGTAAAGGAGTGGCTAGGAATACATTTCCAAATGAAATATTTAGGAGAGGCCCAGCGCATCTTAGGTATCCGGATCTATAGGGATATATCTATAAAGATACTAGCATTAAGTCAAAAAGACTTATATTGATAAGATTCTTGATCGGTTCAACATGAAAGACTCTAAGAGAGGCTTTCTTCCTATGGGAAGTGGGATCACCTTGAGCAAGTCAGAGTGCCCTACGAAACCCGAGGAGATTGAACGCATGAAATTGATCCCTTACGCATCAGTTGTCTGATCAATCATGTATGCTATGATGTGCACTCGTCCCGACGTTGCATATGCTTTGAGCATGGCAAGTCGTTACCAAGCAAATCCAGGTGAGAGTCACTGGATAGCCGTAAAGAACATCCTTAAGTACTTAAGAAGGACTAAGGATTCGTTCTTAGTGTTTGGAGGCGAGACTGAGTTACGTGTAAAGGGTTACACAAATGCCAGTTTCCAAACAGATAGGGATGATATGAAATTCCAATCCGGCTACGTTTATATGATGAATGGAGGAGCTGTTTGCTGGAAGAGTTTCAAGCAAAGCGTTACAGCGGATTCTACAACAGAAGCAGAGTACCTTGCAGCATCTGAAGCTGCAAAGGAAGCTGTGTGGATTCAGCAATTTTTGGAAGGACTAACAGTAGTCCCCACTGCCAAAGATCCTATCACAATTTATTGTGATAACAGTTGGGCTATTTTTCAAGCAAAAGAGCCCAAGTCTAGTAACAAGTCTAGACATGTACTTAGGAAATATCATGTAATTAGAGATTACGTGGACAGAAAGGAAATTGACATTTGTAAGGTTGGGACAGATGACAACATTACTGATCCTTTAACCAAGCCTTTATCAAAGGCTAAGCATGATGGTCATGTCGTCACAATGGGATTGAGACGTGTGCCAGAATTCCTGTAGATTATGTAATATGTAATAATTGAATGTTGTATTAATTATTTCATAAAGACATTCATTGTTCGAGTTTTATTTTAAACTCTTTTATTTAGTTTGACTAAATTTAATACTTTGTTTATCCGAATAGATTGTTGGACCCTATTCAAGTGAATAGGACGAACTTAGTATTTTGTCCCTAGTCACTCAATGAGGTGACGTCTCGACATGACTAGATTGTAAGTCGATCGATGGTTGGTTCAGCACCATGGGGTCATGGAGATGACTGGTCGTTTACATAGACAGACTGTATGACACTCTGTCGGACAGTGACATTGTAGAGACCCTTAAATCAATTATTTGATGCCTGGTCGTGGCAGGGTCTTCTATCTTATTCCTACAAGTCGATTATTTTGACTGGCGACCGTCTATCAGAGTCGGTGCAGTTTCCGATTGGTTTTGGTTGATGTTCTAGGTCGTGCCGTAAAAGGAGGTGATGTGGTCGTTATACACCAAAAATAAAACCTAAGTCTAATAACTAAGAAGATAGCGGAAGTAGGGTCGATCTCCACAGGGAGGAAACTAACGAACTGTAATTTAAATCTGCAAGTAACAATCTGGGGGGTTTTGATAAAGGTTTTAACTAACTAAATAAGATTAAAGGAAAGAGAAATAAAGGAAGTAATAAGTATGAAATAAATCAGATAAAAAGAGAAATATGCTAGGATTCGGTCTACTGCAGTATCGGCATCTATGGGTCAACTAAGTCAGTCAATCTATCAATGAGAAGGGCAATGGTTTTCTCCTCTCGGTCTCAAACCACTCTAGGGATTTTCCTAATTAACTCTCGTCCTCTTAGGAGTCACCTATCAATTCTAAGCAAGCCTTCCCTTCCAATCTCTCGATCCAGGTCGGGGATAACTACCTAGCCTAGTCTCCTGCGTATACTCATTCGACTAAACCTCAATTAGAATGCAAATATCGATTCCCATATTCAAGACTCTAAAATAATCTATCCTAACATGCCTCTACTACAGTTTCCCTCATCCCAACATACAAAAGAATTAGCTACTCATGCTATTAACTATGCTAACAAAGACGATTGAACATATGACGATAGACATAATAAAATCGCAATTAATAAGCATAGACAATAACGCAACAATAATTAGGAAGAGAAACAGTGATTAAGACTAAAGATTAAGAGTGAAAGAGAAAAGAAGAAGTTTACAATCTTAGCAAATCCGGCGTAAAGAACAAATCCTACGTCGATAAACCCGAATGCAAACCAAAGATCAAGTTCAGAAACTAAAGAAAGATTAATGTCTCCTAATTACTCAATTTAAAACAGAATAATAGTTGCTGCCGAACTAATGACGTAAATAAGAGTCATATATAGTGTCTAACACGACTCTTAACCTAATTAACCTTATGGACTTAAAGCCCGTGATAGGATCTACTCGATCGAGGGAAATAACCACTCGATCGAGGCTTTTATTCATGGAAATAAGTCGATCGAGCTTTTGATCTACTCGATCGACCAACCGATAAATGGCTCCTACTCGATCGAGCAAAGGAAGTTACTCGATCGACGTCTTCTGGCTTCAACTCACCTCAATCGACCAAATGCGTATTCGATCGAGGTCTTCTGGCATAATACAAAGTAAGAGTCATGACTTTGGGCTTGATGATGAATGGTTTCACGCTTCCCAAGGCAAGAGCTCTTGTCCCGATCCTTCCATTCTCCTAAATGCATGCAAAGTGGACTGTTTTGGCTCGGTTTCCGCTACTACACAGCTTGTACCTACAAAATGGTAATGAAAGTACAAAGTAGCCAAATAGGGGCATATGGCGATATAATATCACCTAAATGACATAGAAATGCGTGCATAAATGGACTAGAAAGTCTATGTAAAATACACGCATCAAACTTCCCCAAACCAAACCTTTGCTTGTCCTCAAGCAAACTAAATGCAGCTATATGGAACAAAATAAACCTAGGGGAATGGAGCAAGTCTCAGAGCTAGCAACAAGTCAATATTAAACAGTTCAATGCACTCATTCAATCGCTACAATGCTCAACACGAAACTGAACGAATTTATACAATCTTGGAAATAAATTAGATTTTCGACCTTGCAAGACTCAACCAAATTCGGACTCTCACGGGTCACTCTTCTCTTAACAAGCAAATGGTAAGTAAATATGTATAAGAAAGAGAGAAGAAAATATAGTCACTCACCTAGACTACGACCGACATAACATGCATTGCTAACTAATATGAAAGATGATTCAAGCACCGTACACACGCATAACCACCGTTCAAGGACAATCACGTGCCGAACATTTGCAAAAATATGGATATGTGAGGCTAATTGGTAAGAAGAGGCAAAACAATTAATGGAAATGTGAGGGTACATAGCCAAGCTAGTTCCTAACAAGACCGCATTAGAACTCGTTCCATTCTTCCAACCATTACAAACTAGGCTCGATGCCTTAACATATCTAGGCATAAACATCACAAATCCCATAAAACACCTCGACAAGATAATAATAAGCGCAGGAGGTGTAAATAATAAAAACTTCAGCCAATTATTTTTTCTCAATATATTTTTTCATTTTTTCTTTCTTTTTCTTTTCTTTTTCTTTTCTTTTTCTTGGCTGATTGAGGAAATCCTCTCGATCGAGCTGAATGAATCACTCGATCGAGCCACATAAACACAAAATCCGCTCGATCGAGCTAAACAAAGTACTCGTTCGAGGCACTATCAATACTTCTCTTCTTTTTCTCGCAAAAACCCACTCCAATCAATGAAACGAGCCAAAAACTGACACAATGATACAATATACCTCGACTACTAAACTAGCTCAGCAAAGGTAGGCTTAATTTAGGATGTAGTTAAGGGCAACATGCATATATGGCTTTATGTGGAGTTAATGGGGTAAAATGAGGAAAAGGGAGATGCAAATATTCTCAAAACACGTAATACCGACCACAAACCTAATGCGTGCAGGCAATAAGAAATCAAAATTCATATATAAGCAAAAGTCATGAGATGTGGGGAGTAACTACTCTCATTCCTAGATGAACTGGTCATGGATGTCACCAGTTATAGGCTCTAAAATCTCAGAAAATATAAGTAGTTTGCCAAAAAGTTGAGTCAAGTCTACTAGTCAAATTTAAATTCCAAGACAAAATTCAATAGTTCACTATTTCGATTGTACTAAATAAGTCAAGAAAGGTGCAAATAATAGCATAAAATAAACTTGTAGAGCAATTTCATCATAAACAAGACTCCAATCCGACTCAACTACATGCAAAAATAAACGTGATATTTTTGATTGTTTTTCAATTTTTTTCTAATTAACATGAATTGTAAACGTGAATGCAATACAAATGCAAATGCATACGCAAAAGGATGTAAAACACCTCCCCAAACCAAAACAGACAATGTCCTCATTGGCTATAGCACAACAGCATATAAGGGAAAGGGAAAAACAACCTAATACATGTTCCTAAGGAATGAAATATATATGAAGAATGGAAAAACAAAAGGAACAGAAACAACTCACTAGACAAGGCTTCCCCAAACCAGCATCAAACTGTGCGATCGAGTAGAAATTCTACTCGATCGAGCACTTTTTCAGATATAACCGCTCGATCGAGTAAATCTGTTTGCTCAATCGAGCACTTTCGCAAATGCATGGCTTTCAGTTTTGAGCAATTGTGTTCCGCTTCTTCTCCTGCAAAACCGATGCCAATCGATACCAAAAGAAATACCAAAAATTGTCTAGTAGGAAAAGTGAATTGTCTATCTAAACTACGGATTATCACGTAGTAGTCTAATTATCTAACTGAAAACGCAATAAATTGTTTTTACAAGTTGCACGGGGTTGCAACCCGACTACCAACCAAATAGTTTCATGAGAAGGCCACCGTTTGGCCTTTGACTTGCGGAAATACCCTCAGTTGCGGTAAGTTCTGTCTTCTTCCTCCACACGTACGTTGGTTTCTTGGAGTCTAGCTCCACTTCGGAATCACTTGCGTACATGCAAGCTCCTTTGTCCTTCATGGACTTCTTCTTCTTAACGTCGTCACGCGAACCGGGTTTTCCCTTTTCCAGCTCCAATGCTACTGATTTACTACCTGTAATGCTACTCAAAATGGCATAGAAAAGCGTGCAAAAAGGTGAAATAAACATATAAATTAGGCACGCATCATGAGCCATGAGACACATAAGAGAATCATCATAAGTCTTGCGTCGTGGTTGTGGTTTGATGTTAGATCTAAGACAGAGTTGTTATTTTAGTTCATCTTTCATGGGTTCATCCTCAGAATTGGATTCACCCCAAACTGCAGCAACTATTGCACGTTTGTACTCTTGCTTTTTTCTTTTCACGTTTATCCTTGGATTTCTCCTCTTTCCATTTGGGACAATCCTTAATTTTGTGATCATGATCACCACACCTATTGAAAACCAATCTACACATAGAATGAGATCAGGAAGATGAAAATGAAGAAGGAGCATATTTCTTCGATGCGAAATTATCGAACTTTCCTTGATTTTGTTTTCTAATTATTTTTTTAATACGTTTAGATAAAAACGCAACTTCCTCCTCAAGATCACTTTCATTATCACTTGAGAAGGCGTTCAAAGTCAAGCCCTTAGCCTTGGGTTTCTCTCCGGCATCATCAAGAGCTATTTCGTGTGCCATAAGAGATCTCATTTAGGCTTTATAGGTGAGGGTGGTTAACTCTATGCCCTCTTCAATGGCCGTGACCTTAGCTAGCCATCTCTTGGTTAAACTTCTTAAAATTTTACGGACAATGTCCTCAGTTTGAAAGGATCGACCAGGATTTAAAAGTTCATTTGTTATGCTTGAAAATCGGAAAGACATGCTTTTGATTGATTCATCCTTTTACATTTTGAAAGCCTCGTATTGTTGCATTAAGAGATCAATACGAAGTTTCTTCACTTACAATGTTCCCTCGTGGGCTAACACGACAGTATCCCAAATTTGCTTAACCGTTTTACAACCAGCAATACGGCCAGCCTCCTCATTTATAAGATCAGATTGTAAAAGGGATATTGCTCGAGAATTATTTTATGCCTTCTTATAGTCAATGGCAATGTAGGCCGTTCTTGCTTTAGGAATTTCAACACCATTTGCATCGGTGGTCGTAATAACAAGAGGGCCATTTTCAATGATTGCCCAACATTTGTAATCAGTTCCTTGAATGAAATGCATCATTCTATTTTTCCACCAGTCGTAGTCCGTGCCATCGAAGACAGTACATTTGATAGATCTGGAATTCATTGAAAAATAAAAGAAGGAAAAATAAACTCAAAAGGATCAAACTCTTTGCGGTAAACCAATCAAGATCAAGAGCACGAGGCTCTGATACCAATTGTTGAGTTTATGGATCCTGTACTTAAGATGGGGAGGAGGTGAATTAAATACCTTTTAAAATTTTAAGGGTGTTGATTTTCGCAGTACGCATTTTATTCATTATATTACACTTATGACCATTATACCCTTCTTATTTCCAACTCCAATGTACTACATCCAAAAAGAAGGAAAAAACACCAAAAAGTAATTAACCGTGCACTCCACCAATGCATCATTCACCTCACTACCAAATACAACCACCAACATTTCAGTATGGCACCATAGCCCCGCCCCTGGTTACACCGTCGTCGGACCTCCACTGGCCAGTGGTTATTTCTTATGATGGGGAAATAACTGCCCTAGAGCAACCACCAACTCTACGACGTCAGTGTGTGCCACCATCGTCCGTCCTCTGCCTTCGTCAGTCTGTGCCACCACTATAAAATAGTTGTTTTCATAAACACAAACCCTAAATTACAAAAAGGGAAAATTTGAAAGTGAAAGTGAAATATTAATATGACCCATAGTCATGAAACTAAGAAATTAGATACTGCGTATTTGTTCATCAATTGAATTACAGTATAATACAAATTTGTCTATTCCGAAATGATGCAAGCTTGTAAGGTTATGAGAGAATTAGGTTTGAACTGTTTTGAGTTAAGGGTATGCAAATGGAAAGTTGTAGACAAAATGTACTGAAATGAGTAAAAAATGTAATGCGAAAATAAACTCCGTACTTTAAACACACAACTCGTAAATTATCAGTTCTGAATCAGCACTCCGGCAAATTAAACAATTCAGCTGACTGTTTAAACAATAAAGATTGTGGAGTACTGATTCGAACATATTCGTGAATGAATCGAAATACGAGAAAGCAAAATAACGATTAAAAAAAAGAACACAACAATTTTTAAGTGTTTTGACCTACTCTCTAAGGTTTACGTCCACTATCTTTCTTATTAATGTCTTCCTTATAAATCAATCCGATTACAAAGAAGACCCACACGATCAACCCGATCGTGCGACTCGAGTACAACCCCGTACCCCAATAATCTCTCTCTCGCAAATCTGAAAAATTAAAAACCTTTAGTTTTCTTATATGGTTCACAACTTTGAACAATGAAGAAGAAAATCCTTAGAAGATAGATAATCAAGAGCGACTTGAAAAGAAAGACACAACTCACAAAAGTTTTGCAAAAAGGGTTTTTCAGAAAATAAAACTAAAGCTCGATTATTTTTATAAATTAACGTTTCAGCACAAAATTGTGAGGTATCTAATTATTATATACACTTAGAAAGAAGTAGTTTAGAGAGTCTCATAAGGAAAAAATATTATAAAATATAATTTTTCCAAAAAATATATTTTCCATATCTTGTATAAAATAATCTTGTAATTAAATACTTTTTTCCAAAACAAAATCCAACTGAAAGAATATTATTAGATCTCAGAATATTGTTCAAAATAAAAATTCTATAGAAAATATTTTCCAAATCTCACGGAATATTTTGTAAACAATATGCAGCGCAGTGTTAAACTATTTCAATAGTCAGGCCCGATTTAAACAATATGTGATACTGTTCAAAACAGCCAAATCGAGTTATGCTCAAGATCATCATCTTTACACCTTCTAGACACTCGACAATTGACTAGAACTAATCTTCATTGATCATCAAGCTTCATTCCAACTTTTGCATTATGTGAATAACTTATCTAGGCATGCACAAAGGAATCAAACACGTCAAACGACAAGTAGCACGGACTTGTCATCATCAACAAACATGGTTCAACAAGGTCATTTCGGGTTTATCATATATTTCGGGCCGGGTCGGGTCATTTTGAATTTTGGGGGCTTGTTGTCGCTTGTCGGGTTATTTCAGGTTGGGTCACTAATTTGATTAAGAAACACTATATCGCAAATTTAACTATTTATTAGGGACGGTTTTAACCAATGAAAATTTATTTTAATATGTTTATATAATATTAATATGACTCGGTATTTGTCACTTTAGGTCATTTTGGAGCATCAAGTCGTTTTCGAAAGAGTCAATAATTATGAGTCATATCTTTTTGGGTCGGGTCAACATTGGGTAAGGCAAGCTAAGGTTTGGGATTTGGTTCAATTCTGGTTATGAGTTATAATCGGGTCAAGTAAGTTTGGGTTACTTTCGAGTTACGTGTCAACCTTATCGGTTCGGATCATTTGGGTCTAACGCATTTTGCCAGGTCTACTATAGGTGGATAAGAATTATACAAGTCTGAGCCAATTGATTAATTTTCTTCTAGAAAAATTAAAGTTGGTTATGCTTTTTCACATACGTATTTTACTTTTTTACATACGTCTTTTACATTATTACCCTTGTTATTTTTCTCACTCACCCAATTAATTTTTCTTTATCCCCTTCCCTTTACCTCCCTTTGTTGAGGCGTTGACCCGTGCTCCGGCAGCCTTGCTCTCCCTGTCCGACCAAACTGTTAGAGTAACAGACATAATTAACACGTTTGTCTAAAAAAGCAGTATTTAAGGAGGTGGATGATGACCGTGTATTAGATGAAGGAGGATAGAATATATAAGAATTAAACACTACCGATAAATTGATTTTAACGCTTACTGCATATCCTTCATCACCAATTAATACATCAATTTGAATCCAAAATGGATTCTAGCACAAGGGATATATTCTAACAAATTTTAAAAGGTAATGCGCATTCATGAACATGATTTACTCAATCATGGACATGATTTACTCAATCATGGACATAAATGATCATTATATCCTTGT
>JAIUZE010022652.1:0-17740 GCA_022085475.1 Heliosperma pusillum
TCTCAATAGGCTTATACTACGGCGTGAGTCAAGAGTCGTCACTATCAACTAACGCGATGAAACAAACAAAGTGATAGTCCATAGACCTTAATTAGACTCATCTAATTAATTACCAAATTACTTTTTAATTTAGTTTATGATGATCTATGTAACATGCATGCAAATATAAAGACATTTATATAAAAGAAGAAATTTCCTCACATTGATATTGAAATTATATGGGCACAACAAGAACTCCTTCTTGTTGTTCTTGAGCTATAAATATGGATGAACACATGAAATCTCCAAACTAGAAGACCTCCTTCAAGTTGCACCAAGATTAACCCAAATAATCTACCCTTATTATTAACTAGATATAAGATAGATATTATTCTACTAAATATTATGACTATTTACTACCCTAATAATACTTAGTAAATATTAGTATTTGGATTTTATAGTGAGAAGAAGAGTTTTAGAGAGAATATGACAATTGCACGTAACAACCCGAAAAATCACCCAATTTTTCTAGTAAAATTTCTTAAGGATACTTTTCAGCAAGGTTAAGTTTTTAAATAGAATTTATTGTTTCGAGTCGTATTTTGAAATTCCGAGTTCGTATTTGGAATTTCTGAGAGATTTCATGAAAATCCCGTTTTTAGTCATCTTTGACTTTTCTTGACTTTTAAGTCGTCTTTGACGTTTTCTTGACTTTTTAATGTCGTCATTGACTTTTCCCATTTCTTGACTTTTAGTCGGCATAATAAAAACTTTCTGACTTTTTAGTCATCATTTTGACTTTTCTTGACTTTTAAGTCGACTTTGACTTTCGTTGACTTTTTCCCGACTCGCCTTATAAGGTTGAAGACCGAAATTTTATTTAAAAAAATAATATTTTTGATTTATTTTTATTTAGATTTATTAGAATTTATGATAATTTAATAAAATTATTTTGAATTTATTCAGAATTTTATAATAAGGTTTTACGGTTTAAACCCGGGAATCATTTAACTATTCCCGACTCATCGTAAATCCCGAAACAAACCCGAAACTCGACTTTGGCATGAGTCACACGCCCATGTCATCGTTTTCCACTCACTTGAGATAATTTAATTGTTTCAATTAAACTAATACAAATATCTTAGATATTTGTTACTTTATCGATCCGTCCGTTTAAATTACGCAAATCGAGCAAAATCAGACCCGGTTCCTACCTATTTCACACGGCTCTTCCACCTCTCTTAGGCCTTGATATTTTCATTTCTTTTGATTATAATAACATAATATCTTGATATGTAATTTAATTAACTTAATATTTAATCAATTACCGTAATATAATTATTAAACGCGAGTCAATTCCGTAACAACAATTTCAAAACCCGACTCCCTAATCCTTCTATATGTACACGGCTCACCCAACCCTCTTTACTCACTAACAACTTTTCATTTTACAATAAATCAAATTAAGATCTAATTATCACTTTCTTTAATCGTTCTTGAGTGTTCTTCGTGTTCTTCATCCGTTCTTCGTCGTTCTTGAGCAAAATCATCATAAAACCTTCATTTATTAATTAAATCCGTCCTAACTTATATTTCTAGAATCTCCTCTTCGCTCTCCATCTTCAAGTACGGTTTATTTTCAATTCCGTCAAAATCATTTTCAACACTTTAATTATGGAAAATCAAGTTTTAATTCTAATAAAGTTATTCTTGTCATTTCTTATAAGGGAAGATTTTGAAGACGAGTTTGGTGACTCGTATATATTAGGAGAAGACTAGAAGACGGGTTTCTTATTTCTTAGTTCTTATATTTTGGTGCTACTTGATTTTTGTGCTAGCTAAGGTAACGATTCCGAGTTACTCGACGAATCAATGTTACATACTTTAGTTAGTGTTTATGATTTACGGTTTTTAATTAGTAACATGATAAGTAAGCGTTTTTATCATGTGGTATGAATTTATAAACATGTTGGTGTTCTTGACATATATTTATGATTTCTTCATAATCATGATTTTAATATGCATGATGGTTGAATTGGATGTTAAAAAAATGGATGTTGTTAATTAAAATGATGTTAGAATTAATTTGGGGTGGTGGTTGTTGTGGCCGTGTGATGTGGCCGTGGAAGGTGGCTGGAAACCGGACCCAAACCATCCGGTTCAGGCCCGGTCCAGACCGGTCTGGGTTGGTCCATGGTGGGTCCGGGTTTTGGTCTTTGGGTTGTGTCGATGTTTGATTGTTTTGTTGTTGTTTTGACGGGTTTTAAATATGTTAAAGCATGCGGGAAATATAAAGAAACGGTTTTAAAAATGTCGATCCAAAAACAGGCCCAAACCAGGCCTGTGGGCCCAGTCCAGGCCCATGTATGGTCCGGCCCAAAATCAGCCCGTGGGTCCCACTTTAGGGACTTGTGACGGTTTTTGAGTTATTGTCATTTTATCGTGTTTTGTAATATTTAACAAGTGGGAAATTTTTAATAAGTAAATTATTTAATTAAAAGTATTTTTCATAAAATTATTATTTCTCACATGTTAGAAATTATAATACGAGATCGTAGTTTAAGTTGATATCCTTTAAGTCAAGCGGGGGGTTACGTAAGATTTAATAATTCATATGTTAGAAGTTTTAATAAAATAACATGTAATGAATATGTTGACTTTTATGTCTAAGTCTATGTGGTAAAGACTCTGTTTCTAGCCGGTTTGATCAAACGGGTTTGGTCAAACTAAGATCTAGTCAGCCCCGTTTTGACTGATGACCCGTCGCGGGACTCGGGTCGCGGATTTGTCTTCAGGTAAGGTTTATTATAATTATTTGAATTGCATTAGTCTATGAGGCGATATGAATTGATATGTTTATATGCAATTAGTCACATGAATAGAGTTTCCCGTGACTGTTTGATTAGATGGTTGGTGCGGGTTGACAAGTACCATAGAGAATTATGAGTACTTATGGCGTCTTGACCCCCCATTCTATTATCAAATGAGTATCTTGGACCGGGGACATTGATCGGGCCGTACTATCTGTGAACGAGCATATGGAGTTTGCCGCTTGATAGCTTTTGTGTTCCCGGGCTGATGGATCTCAAGTCGGGGCATGGCTGCATGGGTTCCAATTTGGGAAGGAAATGGAGCCAGCTTTAGTACTAGCCAACCCTTTGATGGATCTTCTTAGGGGTACTCATGTGATTGTATCATGGGTCTTGGATGCGATGGATCTTCGCATTCCTCTAGGTCTGCGCAGTCTAGGTTTAGGGTTGAGTCGTATCTTGGACATGTTATTAGGGTAACCTCTGAGCTAAGATATGTGCTTTGGATCTGGGCCATGTTATTAGTTTAACCGCTGAGCCCAGATGTGTGCTTGGTATTTGGGCCATGTCATTAGCGTGACCGCTGAGCCTAAATATTTAAGTATATCCTACCTCGTGGTATAGACTTGAGTTACAGAAGTCTTCTATTGACGTCACTAAGAACTTGTGCCTGTTTGTAGAAGTATTGGTCTTTCATGTTTGTATGATTCTATGAATCTTAGAAGGTGAGATGCAAGCCGGCTAAGGTTGATAGAGTTTGGATTACCGATTGTTAACTGATTCACATGATTACGTGTTGATTAGGGTTTGAGTGTATCACGGCCATGTTTCTGAGAGGAACCTCTGAGCTAGCATACCAGCTACCCTACCTCGAGTTATAGATTATTATCGGTTTCACATGATAGCTTTCACATGCTAGGTTATTTGTTAGTTATCTGTTTCATAACATGAAAAGCATATCATATATGTTAAAGTTTTGTATTGTCCATATACATTGCTTTTATGTTATTCATGTTTTATTAAACTTGACATTTCGTGGCTGGGAGGACTCGGAGTTACTCCCCACTGACTGTGGCTTCCGTGTTTATATTTAATGCGGTCGAACAGGTGGTGATGCATACTTTGGGTACATTGACGAGCTAGCGAGCGAAGTATTTACCTTGGACCTATATTCGGTTCTTAGATTGTATATTATTATACACTCTTTTATTTCCGTATTTATACGGGAGATATGTCTCCCGTCTTGTATAATTCTTATGTATAATATTATTTACTTTTGTAATGAACCTTTTTATTTCAGACACCTTCATTATGTATTTAAATTATTTTTTTTCTTTTCGCAAATTTGAGGGTGTCACAGTTGGTATCAGAGCATTTTTGCTCCCGACGCACGTTTGTGTACCCTTGTATAAATAACTTGACCTTAATAAAATAATAAACTGTGAGATAGAATGGTAAGATGGGTAGATTAGGATTTATGTTGTAGTCTCTTTGTGCTTGCTAAATGATAAGTACTAATCTGTGTTTTCTTTTGCAAGATGCCTCCGAGAATTGACAACACGATCTTAGCAGCTCTTACGGTTATTATTCAAAATCAACAAAATCAACAAGCAAATCCTATTCCTGACCGTGAGAGACACGGAAGTTGTACGTGGGTTGCTTCACAACTATCTAGGAGCCAAGCCAAAACCTATGATGGTGAAGGGGATCCCGTCAAACTTTCTGAATGGATTCGAGAAATGGAGAAGAACTTTTCTCTTTATGATGTTCTTGATACGGATAAAGTCCGTCTTGCTTCCCACTTCTTAGTGAAGGAAGCAGATCAGTGGTGGTCACTTACTGGCCCTACTTCTAAGTTAGAACCAGATTTTGGGTGGACTCGTTTCCGTGAACTATTGGAGGCGAGGTTCTACCCGGATGAATTGAGACAGCAGAAACTGAAAGAATTCATGGACTTCAAACAAGGAGTTCTCTCAGTTTAGAAGTTCACAACCAAGTTCAACGAGTTGGCTCATTCTGCCACTCGACTTATTTCAAGGGAGGAAGACAAGGCCTTCTTTTATCTAGGAAAGCTTTCTCCTCAGATAAAGGGCAAGATTAGTAGGGGTGCTACTTCCTTTGTCTCTATTTACAATGATGCCATATGGGCAGAGAGTTCTATTCGGGAGATTTCCGACGAGGCTCGTTCCTCGTATGTTGCTCCTAATTCTTATGGCAAGAGATCATTATATTCTACTTCTCGACCTTCATTTTCTTCCTCTTTTCCAAACAAGAGGAGAAACTTTCAGAGTGGACAAGCAAATAAGAGAAACCGTCCATTCGTTCCGAGCAACAACAACGATCTTAAGGGTCGTATCTGTTTTAAGTGCAAGGTGCCTAGACATCCCGGTAGGGGCTGTTTCAACCAGCCAATTGTGTACTATGCTTGTCAGAAACCGGGACACCAAGCTAATGTATGTCCTGATAGGAAGAAGATAGCTTTTACAGCAGCTAATTCTGGGAGACCGAAGGGTCGAATTTTCATCGTAAGCCGCGCTGAGGCCGATGCTCACCCAGACATTGTGACTGGTATGTTTTCAATTTAAGAAATACCGTGTTTAATTTATACGGGAACTTCTTTGTCTTTTAGTTCAATGGGACTATCCGATAGATTACCTCTCAAAGCTTCAGTTGGAGAAAGTACTCCTATATCTTTACCGTCCGGAGATGTGTTTTCATGTTCTTATCTTCATTCGGACATTCCTATATCAATAAACGGATCTACTTTTCCGGCTAATATCCTTCTTTCTTCTTTCTTTCTATTCGATTTATTCTTTCGAATTTTCCGTTCCTTCTATCGAATATCATTTTTTTTTATATAGGTAGATTACTAGAAACTTTAGTTAGAAATTTTAGGCATAGATAGTAGAGTTATTACCTTTACTATGAAATTTTTGAACTAAAAGCTTTTGAAAATATTTTATGATTTCAAGTATTTTACCGTCAAGGAGTGTTGAGACTTGTTATTGGAGACGTTCGATAACTAGTTTTCTCATTTATTGATGCGAAAATGTATATTTTTAAGTCTTTGACTTGGGACGTCGATGTTCTTAACGGCCTACGAGAACCTTCCGTTCCATTGATAAGATCCTATATTTATATTACAAGTATATTTTTAACAGTTTTGAAATAGACCTACATATATGTTACGTTCCTTCTTCTAAGTTTCGAGGACGAAACTTTTTAAAAGGAGGGGTGATTGTAACAACCCTAAAAGTACCCAATTTTTCTAGTAAAAATATTTACTAACACTTTTCAGTAGAACTTAAGTTTTTAAAATAGAATTTATTGTTTCGGGTCGTATTTTGAAATTCCGCGTGCGTATTTGGAATTTCTGGGAGATTTCATGAAAAGACCGTTTTTAGTCATCTTTGACTTTTCTTGACTTTTAAGTCGTCTTTGACTTTTCTTGACTTTTTAAAGTCGTCATTGACTTTTCTTGACTTTTAAGTCGTCATAAACTTTTCTTGACTTTTAAGTCATCTTTGACTTTTCTCGACTTTTAAGTCGACTTTGACTTTCGTTGACTTTTTCCCGACTCGCCT
This sequence comes from Heliosperma pusillum, assembly GCA_022085475.1. Classification (NCBI taxonomy): domain Eukaryota; kingdom Viridiplantae; phylum Streptophyta; class Magnoliopsida; order Caryophyllales; family Caryophyllaceae; genus Heliosperma; species Heliosperma pusillum. The sequence goes on from JAIUZE010022652.1 coordinate 6,374, forward strand.
TATAAGTTTGAAGACCTAAATTTTATTTAAAAAAATAATATTTTTGATTTATTTTTATTTAGATTTATTAGAATTTATGATAATTTAATAAAATTATTTTGAATTTATTCGGAATTTATAATAAGGTTTTACGGTTTAAACCCGGGAATCATTTAACTATTCCCGAGTCATCGTAAATCCCGAAACAAACCCGAAACTCGACTTTGGCATGAGTCACACGCCCATGTCATCGTTTTTCCACTCACTTGAGATATTTTAATTGTTTCGATTAAACTAATACAAATATCTTAGATATTTGTTACTTTATCGATCCGTCCGTTTAAATTACGCAAATCGAGCAAAATCAGACCCGGTTCCTACCTATTTCACACGGCTCTTCCACCTCTCTTAAGCCTTGATATTTTCATTTATTTTGATTATAATAACATAATATCTTGATATTTAATTTAATTAACTTAATATTTAATCAATTACCGTAATATAATTATTAAACGCGAGTCAATTCCGTAACAACAATTTCAAAACCCGACTACCTAATCCTTCTATATGTACACGGCTCACCCAACCCAACATTACTCACCAACAACTTTTCATTTTACAATAAATCAAATTAAGATCAAATTAATCGTTCTTCAACGTTCTTCATTCGTTCTTGAGCGTTCTTCATCCGTTCTTCGCCGTTCTTGAGCAAAATCATCATAAAACCTTCATTTCTTAATTAAATCCGTCCTAACTTATATTTCTAGAATCTCCTCTTCGCTCTCCATCTTCTCGTACGGTTTATTTTCAATTCCGTCAAAATCGTTTTCAACATTTAATTATGGAAAATCAAGTTTAAGTTCTAATAATGTTTTTCTTGTCATTTCTTATAGGGGAAGATTTTGAAGACGATTTTGGTGACTCGTATATTTTAGGAGAAGACTAGAAGACGGGTTTCTTATTTCTTAGTTCTTATATTTTGGTGCTACTTGATTTTGTGCTAGCTAAGGTAACGATTCCGAGTTACTCGACTAATCAATGTTACATACTTTAGTTGTTGTTTATGATTTACGGTTTTTAATTAGTAACATGATAAGTAATCGTTTTTATCATGTTGTATGAATTTATAATCTTGTTGGTGTTCTTGACATATTTTTATGATTTCTTCATAATCATGATTTTAATATGCATGATGGTTGAATTGGATGTTAAAAATGGATGTTGTTAATTAAAATGATGTTAGAATTAATTTGGGGTGGTGGTTGTTGTGGCCGTGTGATGTGGACGTGGAAGGTGGCTGAAAACCGGACCCAAACCAGCCGGTTCAGGCCCGGTCCAGACCGGTCTGGGTTGGTCCATGGTGGGTCCGGGTTTTGGTCTTTGGGTTGTGTCGATGTTTGATTGTTTTGTTGTTGTTTTGACGGGTTTTAAATATGTTAAAGCATGCGGGAAATATAAAGAAACGGTTTTAAAAATGTCGATCCAAAAACAGGCCCAAACCAGGCCTGTGGGCCCAGTCCAGGCCCATGTATGGTCCGGCCCAAAATCAGCCCGTGGGTCCCACTTTAGGGACTTGTGACGGGTTTTGAGTTATTGTCATTTTATCGTGTTTTGTAATATTTAACAAGTGGGAAATTTTTAATAAGTAAATTATTTAATTAAAAGTATTTTTCATAAAATTATTATTTCTCAAATGTTAGAAATTATAATACGAGATCGTAGTTTATTTTGATATCCTTTAAGTCAAGCGGGGGGGTTACGTAAGATTTAATAATTCACATGTTAGAAGTTTTTAATAAATATCATGTAATGAATATGTTGATTTTATGTTCAAGTCTATGTGGAAAAGACTCTGTTTCTAGCCGGTTTGACCAAACGGGTTTGGTCAAACTAAGATCTAGTCAGCCCCGTTTTGACTGATGACCCGTCGCGGTACTCGGGTCGGGGATTTGTCTTCAGGTAAGGTTTTATTTAATGAATGAATGAATGAGCCTTAGTAGATATGAGGCGATATGATATTTGAATATGATTTATATGCAATTAGTCACATGATAGGAAGTTTTCCCGTGACTGTTTGATTGTATGATATATGTCGTGTTGACTAAGTCCCCATAGAGAATTATGAGTATATGGCGTCTTGACCATTCTAATTCTAAATGAGTATCTTGGACCATGACATTGATAGGCCGTACTATCTTTAACGAGCATATGGAGTTTGCCGCTTGATAGCTTTTGTGTTCCCGGCTTGATGGATCTTCAAGTCGGGGCATGGCTGCCATGGTTTCCACTTTGGGAAATGGAGCCAGCTTTAGTACTAGCCAACCTTTTGGTGGATCTCCTTAGGGGTACTCATGTGATTGTATCATGGGTCTTGGATGCGATGGATCTTCGCATTTCTCTAGGTCTGCGCAGTCTAGGTTTAGGGTTGAGTCGTATCTTGGACATGTTATTAGGGTAACCTCTGAGCTAAGATATGTGCTTGGGATCTGGGCCATGTTATTAGTGTAACCGCTGAGCCCAGATGTGTGCTTGGTATTTGGGCCATGTCATTAGCGTGACCGCTGAGCCTAAATATTTAAGTATATCCTCCCTCGTGGTATAGACTTGAGTTACAGAAGTCTTCTATTGACGTCACTAAGAACTTGTGCCTGTTTGTAGAAGTATTGGTCTTTCATGTTTGTATGATTCTATGAATCTTAGAAGGTGAGATGCAAGCCGGCTAAGGTTGATAGAGTTTGGATTACCGATTGTTAACTGATTCACATGATTACGTGTTGATTAGGGTTTGAGTGTATCACGGCCATGTTTCTGAGAGGAACCTCTGAGCTAGCATACCAGCTTCCCTACCTCGAGTTATAGATTATTATCGGTTTCACATGATAGCTTTCACATGCTAGGTTATTTGTTAGTTATCTGTTTCATAACATGAAAAGCATATCATATATGTTAAGGTTTTGTATTTTCCATATACATTGCTTTTATGTTATTCATGTTTAATTAAACTCGACATTTCGTGTCTGGGAGAACTCGGAGTTACTCCCCACTGACTGTGGCTTCCGTGTTTATATTTAATGCGGTCGAACAGGTGGTGATGCATACGTTGGGTACATTGACGAGCTAGCGAGCGAAGTATTTACCTTGGACCTATATTCGGTTCTTAGATTGTATATTATTATACACTCTTTTATTTCCGTATTTATACGGGAGATATGTCTCCCGTCTTGTAAAATTCTTATGTATAATATTATTCTCCTTTTGTTATGAACCTTTTTATTTATGACACCTTTGTTTATTTATTTAAATTATTTTTTCTTTCCGCAAATTTGAGGGTGTCACAGTTGGTATCAGAGCATTTTTGTTCCCGACGCACGTTTGTGTACCCTAGTATAAATAACTTGACCTTAATAAAATAATAAACTTGTGAGATAGAATGGTAGGATGGGTAGATTAGGATTTATGTTGTAGTCTCTTTGTTCTTGCTAAATGATAAGTACTAATCCGTGTTTTATTTTGCAAGATGCCTCCGAGAATTGACAACACGATCTTAGCAGCTCTTACTGTTATTATTCAAAATCAGCAAAATCAACAAAATCAACAAGCGAATCCTATTCCTAATCCTCCTCCCGACCGTGAGAGGCACGGGAGTTGTACATGGGTTGCTTCACAACTATGTAGGAGCCAAGCCAAAACCTATGGTGGTGAAGTAGATCTCATTCAGCTTTCTCAGTGGATACGAGAAATGGAGAAGAACTTTTCTCTATACGATGTTCTTGATGCGGATAAAGTCCGTCTTGCTTCCCACTTCTTAGTGAAGGAAGCTGATCAGTGGTGGTCACTTACTGGCCCTACTTCTAAGTTGGAACCTGATTTTGGTTGGACTCGTTTCCGTGAACTATTGGAGGCGAGGTTCTACCCGGATGAATTGAGACAGCAGAAACTGAAGGAATTCATGGCCTTCAAACAAGGAGTTCTCTCAGTTCAGGAGTTCACAACCAAGTTCAACGAGTTGGCTCATTATGCCACTCGGCTTATTTCAAGGGAGGAAGACAAGGCCTTCTTTTATCTCGGAAAGCTTTCTCCTCAGATAAAGGGCAAGATTAGTAGGGGTGCTACTTCCTTTGTCTCTATTTACAATGATGCCATATGGGCAGAGAGTTCTATTCGGGAGATTTCCGACGAGGCTCGTTCCTCGTATGTTGCTCCTAATTCTTATAGCAAGAGACCATTATATTCTACTTCTCGACCTTCATTTTCTTCCTCTTTTCCAAACAAGAGGAGAAACTTTCAGAGTGGACAAGCAAATAAGAGAAACCGTCCATTCGTTCCGAGCAACAACAACGATCTTAAGGGTCGTATCTGTTTTAAGTGCAAGGTGCCTAGACATCCCGGTAGGGGCTGTTTCAACCAGCCAATTGTGTACTATGCTTGTCAGAAACCGGGACACCAAGCTAATGTATGTCCTGATAGGAAGAAGATAGCTTTTACAGCAGCTAATTCTGGGAGACCGAAGGGTCGAATTTTCATCGTAAGCCGCGCTGAGGCCGATGCTCACCCAGACATTGTGACTGGTATGTTTTCAATTTAAGAAATACCGTGTTTAATTTATACGGGAACTTCTTTGTCTTTTAGTTCAATGGGACTATCCGATAGATTACCTCTCAAAGCTTCAGTTGGAGAAAGTACTCCTATATCTTTACCGTCCGGAGATGTGTTTTCATGTTCTTATCTTCATTCGGACATTCCTATATCAATAAACGGATTTACTTTTCCGGCTAATATCCTTCTTTCTTCTTTCTTTCTATTCGATTTATTCTTTCGAATTTTCCGTTCCTTCTATCGAATATCATTTTTTTTATAGGTAGATTACTAGAAACTTTAGTTAGAAATTTTAGGCATAGATAGTAGAGTTATTACCTTTACTATGAAATTTTTTGAACTAAAAGCTTTTGAAAATATTTTAATGATTTCAAGTAGTTTTACCGTCAAGAAGTGTTGAGACTCGTTATTGGAGACGTTCGATAACTAGTTTTCTCATTTATTGATGCGAAAATGTATCTTTTAAAGTCTTGGACTTGGGACGTCGATGTTCTAAACGGCCGACGAGAATCTTCCGCCCCATTGATAAGACCCTATATTTTATTACAAGTATATTTTTAACATTTTTGAAATAGACCTACATATATGTTACGTTCCTTCTTCTAAGTTTCGAGGACGAAACTTTTTAAAAGGAGGGGTGATTGTAACAACCCGAAAAGTACCCAATTTTTCTAGTAAAAATATTTACTAACACTTTTCATCAGACTTAAGTTTTTAAAATAGAATTTATTGTTTCGAGTCGTATTTTGAAATTCCGAGTTCGTATTTGGAATTTCTGAGAGATTTCATGAAAAGCCCGTTTTTAGTCATCTTTGACTTTTCTTGACTTTTAAGTCGTCTTTGACTTTTCTTGACTTTTTAAAGTCGTCATTGACTTTTCTTGACTTTTAAGTCGTCATAAACTTTTCTTGACTTTTAAGTCATCTTTGACTTTTCTTGACTTTTAAGTCTACTTTGACTTTCGTTGACTTTTTCCGACTCACCTCGTAATTTTAAAGACCGAAATTTTATTTTGAAAAATAATAAATTTAATTTATTTTTATTAAGATTTATTTGAATTTATGATAATTTAATACAATTATTTTGAATTTATTCGGAATTAAAGAATAACTTTTATGATTTAACCCCAAATGTTATTTAACTATTCCCGAGTCAACTTAAGTCCCGAAACAAACCCGGAACCCGACTCTTGCATGAGTCACACGCCCCATGTCTCGTTTTTCCACTCACTTGAGTCTTTAATTGTTTCGATTAAACTAATACAAATATCTTAGATATTTGTTCCTTTGATCGTCCTTCCGTTTAAATTACGCAAATCGAGCAAACTCAGACCCGGTTCCTACCTATTTCACACGGCTCTTCCACCTCTCTTAGGCCTTGATATTTTCATTTCTTTTGATTATAATAACATAATATCTTGATATGTAATTTAATTAACTTAATATTTAATCAATTACCGTAATATAATTATTAAACGCGAGTCAATTCCGTAACAACAATTTCAAAACCCGCCTCCCTAATCCTTCTATATGTACACGGCTCACCCAACCCACTTTACTCACTAACAACTTTTCATTTTACAATAAATCAAATTAAGATCAAATAAATCGTTCTTCAACGTTCTTCATTCGTTCTTGAGCGTTCTTCATCCGTTCTTCGTCGTTCTTGAGCAAAATCATCATAAACCCTTCATTTCTTAATTAAATCCGTTCTAACTTATATTTCTAGAATCTCCTCTTCGCTCTCCATCTTCAAGTACGGTTTTATTTCAAATCCGACAAAATCGTTTTCAACATTTAATTATGGAAAATCAAGTTAAGTTCTAATAATGTTTTTCTTGTCATTTCTTATAGGGGAAGATGTTGAAGACGAGTTTGGTGACTCGTATATTTTAGGAGAAGACTAGAAGACGGGTTTCTTAGTTCTTAGTTCTTATATTTTGGTGCTACTTGATTTTGTGCTAGCTAAGGTAACGATTCCGAGTTACTCGACGAATCAATGTTACATACTTTAGTTGTTGTTTATGATTTACGGTTTTAATTAGTAACATGATAAGTAATCGTTTTTATCATGTTGTATGAATTTATAATCATGTTGGTGTTCTTGACATATTTTTATGATTTCTTCATAATCATGATTTTAATATGCATGATGGTTGAATTGGATGTTAAAAATGGATGTTGTTAATTAAAATGATGTTAGAATTAATTTGGGGTGGTGGTTGTTGTGGCCGTGTGATGTGGCCGTGGAAGGTGGCTGGAAACCGGACCCAAACCAGCCGGTTCAGGCCGGTTCAGGCCCGGTCCAGACCGGTCTGGGTTGGTCCATGGTGGGTCCGGGTTTTGGTCTTTGGGTTGTGTCGATGTTTGACTGTTTTGTTGTTGTTTTGACGGGTTTTAAATATGTTAAGCATGCGGGAAAATATTAGGAAACGGTTTTTAGTAAAGTCGATAAAAATAGCCAAAACAGCCCAAATCAGCCCGTGGGCCCAGTCCAGGCCCGTGTCCTTGTCAGCCCAAATCAGGCCGTGGGTCCCACCCTTGGTCTTGTGACGGTTTTTGAGTTAAATATTAATTTATCGTGTTTTGTAATATTTAGCAAGTGGGAAATTTTAATAAGTAAATTATTTAATTAAAAGTATTTTTCATAAAATTATTATTTCTCACATGTTAGAAATTATAATACGAGATCGTAGTTTAATTTGATATCCTTTAAGTCAAGCGGGTTTTTGTATGATTTAATAAATCACATGTTAGAAGTTTTAATAAAATAACATGTAAGGAATATGTTGATTTTATGTTCAAGTCTATGTGGAAAAGACTCTGTTTCTAGCCGGTTTGACCAAACGGGTTTGGTCAAACTAAGATCTAGTCAGCCCCGTTTTGACTGATGACCCGTCGCGGGACTCGGGTCGGGGATTTGTCTTCAAGTAAGGTTGTATTTAATTAATGAATTAGCCTTAGTAGATATGAGGCGATATGTTATTTGAATATGATTTATATGCAATTAGTCACATGATAGGATGTTTTTCCGTGACTGTTTGATTATATGGTTGGTGTCGTGTTGACTAAGTACCCATAGAGAATTATGAGTATATGGCGTCTTGACCATTCGAATTCTAAATGAGTATCTTGGACCATGACATTGATAGGCCCGTACTATCTTTAACGAGTATATGTTCGCCGCTTGATAGCTTTTGTGTCCCGGGCCTGGGGGGCTTATCCCCAAGTCGGGGCATGGCTGCCATGGTTTCCACTTTGGGAAATGGAGCCAGCTTTAGTACTAGCCAACCCTTTGATGGATCTTCTTAGGGGTACTCATGTGATTGTATCATGGGTCTTGGATGCGATGGATCTTCGCATTTCTCTAGGTCTGCGCAGTCTAGGTTTAGGGTTGAGTCGTATCTTGGACATGTTATTAGAGTAACCTCTGAGCTAAGATATGTGCTTTGGATCTGGGCCATGTTATTAGTGTAACCGCTGAGCCTAGATGTGTGCTTGGTATTTGGGCCATGTTATTAGCGTGACCGCTGAGCCTAAATATTTAAGTATATCCTACCTCGTGGTATAGACTTGAGTTACAGTCGACTATTGACGTTACTAAGAACTTATGCCTGTTTGTAGAAGTATTGGTCTTTCATGTTTGTATGATTCTATGAATCTTAGAAGGTGAGATGCAAGCCGGCTAAGATTGATAGAGTTTGGATTACTGGTTGTTAACTGATTCACATGATTACGTGTTGATTAGGGTTTGAGTGTATCCCGGCCATGTTTCTGAGAGGAACCTCTGAGCTAGCATACCAGCTTCCCTACCTCGAGTTATAGATTATTATCGGTTTCACATGATAGCTTTCACATGCTAGGTTATTTGTTAGTTATCTGTTTCATAACATGAAAAGCATATCATATATGTTTAAGTTTTGTATTTTCCATATACATTGCTTTTATGTTATTCATGTTTAATTAAACTCGACATTTCGTGGCTGGGAGAACTCGGAGTTACTCCCCACTGAATGTGGCTTCCGTGTTTATATTTAATGCGGTTGGCAGGTTTGTGATGCATACATTGGGTACATTGACGAGCTAGCGAGCGAAGTATTTACCTGGACCTATATTCGGTTCTTAGATTGTATATTATTTATACACTCTTTTATTTCCGTATTTATACGGGAGATATGTCTCCCGTCTTGTATAATTCTTATGTATAATATAAATTTTCTTTTGTAATGAACCTTTTTATTTATGACACCCTTCGTTATGTATTTAAATTATTTTTTTTCTTTCCGCAAATTTGAGGGTGTCACAGAGCAACCGATCAAACCAATATATCCACAAATGATACGTAATTGGGTGCTAAATGCTAAATAACCCAAAAAGAGAAAAATGGCAGGTTCACTAGCATTTTAACGTGTCAAAATTTTTTACTCGGAGTTGGGTGCAACTGTCAGGCACGACACGGTATCGGAAAGTCGGATACGGCTATTTTCCGTGAAATTTCAGCTTTTCATGCTAAAACGATAAGGGGATGTGTCATGTCGTTTATGAAAATTAAGGCGTCGATTAACTAAAAAACGGCAAAAGAGAGGTGTCAGAGTAACATATGCGACAAATAAATGACGGCTAAGGCTTAACATAACATGAATCTAATCCATAGCTATCCCTACAAAGTGTCATGTTCTGCTAAGACATAATCTATGACCTAACAACTTACAAATCTTTTAGTTGCTTTTTCTACTCAACTGTGACATCAGTAGTATGGCAAAACAAAAAAACTATTGCTACTGATTTTAGGTTGCTTGTCTAACTATACAATTGGTCATTTTGGCAGGTATACAGGAGTAGCACACATCACTTTTACAACCACCTTTTTATGATTAACTTGGGAAAGCCACTTACATTTCTTACACTTCCACATATATATTTCTAATGCAAACAACCACCCAAAACGGCATAGATGATGGCTTCACAAAAACCAAATACGCAGATGATGGACAACGAGGTTAGCTTTCGATTTATTTAATTATTGAATTGTATTATTATTGATTTGTAGTAAATTGACTTTGACAATATGAAAATAAAAAGTTTCACTAATTCCATAGTAATAAGAAAATATTTGCTTGTGTTATTACGATATTAGTGCCTTACAAAATGTTGAGGCGAGATAATACGTGTAAAGAATTAAAGAAATAAAAACTATTGTTTTCTCTAAAACTGATTTGTAGTAACAAAACAAAGAGAATATTACACATCATGAAAAATAAAGTAGGACAAATAGTTTGATGTCGTTATTTGTTTATTTTAGCTTAAGATTCATGATTATGGTTATAATTAAAACACTACTAATTTAAAATGTTACGAACACAAAAAGAAACAAAGTTTATGAACTTGAATGAAGGGAGTAACAACTACCAAATGTCCTGCTTAGGATAAATGGAACCATAGCAACTAGCTGGTTGCTAGATTGTTTTAAAGATGCCGGTAAAATAAAGTGTCTTTACAAAAATAAAAACGACAAAACTGTTCATAACAGAGTCACTCTGAAGAACTTAAAAGTAGTGCCACCCGAGCTAGAACTTATGATATATAACTGAAATATGTCCACCTACCTAATCACCTAAACAACCAAACGGAAACTGCAATCCCATGTACACCACCAATCCCAAAAAATTAAATAAAATTAGAAAAAAAAACAAGAGAAAGAACTACAAAAGAGCGAAGGTTTGAAATTTTTTCAATCAAGGTCGGTGGTCTACTTAAGAGAATGTTTCATAAACGTGTTGTGTCTAATCAACTAAGGTTATACATCATAGGATGATAACATATAATACAATGAATAGGAAGGGATAGGATTATGCTGACTCAAGGCTGTCACTGAAGAAATACTATTAAGAAACGGTCTTCATGTTAAAAAGATACTGAGAAAAAGGAGATTAATGTACCCATGTAATAAGTGTGGTGGTCACAAATACTTACAACAACCCATGCAAACAAAAACTAATCGTGAAGCCAATATGCAAAATTCAGTGAATTTTCTATCATTTGTACTATAAAGTGTTTTGCCTGGCAATAGTAGGTTATTAATTATAAGTACCCGTAAATATATGTTGAATACTGACTTATAGCAATCTAACTTGCATGGAAGCTGTAATACTCGTAAAATTCCTCAATAGATGTGACAACCCTCGCGAATGCGGAAATAAAACATAACAAGCATGTGATTTATATAGCGGAAAATACGATGTTTTTGAAACTTTTTACATGCAAGATAGAAATACGAGGAATGTCAAATAATTACAAACAAAATAGAATATACTACAAAGAGACGAAGTCTCTCAAAATGTTATCAATATCAAAGTGATTAGCAAACTAGCTAATAAACGTTTAGAGGTGTTTCATCCAGGGACAACGCCCGCTAGCTCACACCCGAACCCAAAATACCACAAGCAAAAAACCATCCAATCAAGCAACCTGTTCATCCATGAAAAACATGAACGCCACAGTCAGTGGGGAGTAACTCCGGGTTCTCCCAGCCATATCACATTAAACGTACATAAAAGGAAATACAAAAGTAGAAGCATGCATATATAGATATACATGTGAAATACGATACGGATAGATAGGCAATTCAATATATAATGATAAGAGCATATGAAGTACAAGTCCGAATCCATCATGTTATACAAAGACTCGGGGAAGACACTCTTAGGCAACCGAATACGCTCACTAGGGCTTACATCTCACCGTTAGCGGTATAAGTTTGATACGATTGAGACTCGACAAACAAACCATGCCA
>JAIUZE010022654.1:0-12394 GCA_022085475.1 Heliosperma pusillum
GAATTAAATAAAATAACCTGATACTAGCTAGCGAGCTAATTAATTTTGGTTCGGACAGTTTCAGGTTTGTGATGCAAAAACGGCCCGTTTATTAGCGTACTTGAATTGGATGAACGAAGTCGATCGACCCCAGGCCATATATATATATATATATATATATCATTATTATTTAATTTGGGAAACATTGACGTACGTGTATATATAATACTTAGCTTGCTTACTTGAATTGCATGTATGTGCATTGATGAATCTGTTATTATTGCAAATTGTAGTACGAGCGTCGTTAATTAGAGATCCGGAAGTCATCATCATTTAATTATTATATATATATATATATATATATATATCATCAATAAGTAGTACATATATATATACGAGGTAATTAATAATGACACGTGCCCCCGACCCTGCCCAAAAGCGATCGACACGAATTGAAGTACGTAGCTACGCTTGCTCTGATCTAGAAAGTGGATTGCCCGATCCGTAACTGCTGGCCTGGCCACCCGATCGATTAGTTTCAGGTTAACTAGTTATGCATGATAATTATAATAACCAGTTCCTTAATTAAAAAGAAAATGACCCGATTCGAGGTAATTGAACCAAAAACTAAAAATAATTAATAACTAACCCGATCGAGAAAGTTATTAATTACAAACCCGCCGAATCTAACCCGATTGGAATTGATTCCCAGGCCAAACCCGATCCGAGCTAATAATTAAACGTAACTTACGCCTATAATATAAAATTTAGAGCAAAGTACAATAAATTAAATTAAATTTAGAGCAAAGTTAAATAAATTAATTTAGAGCAAAGTTAATGAGTTTATTTCGTGCCTCAAATTTTAATACCGCGCGCGCGTATCTGACAAATTAAAAAAAATATACATAATCTATAAAAACGGTGTTTTAGAAATTCACCGTTGTTATTACTTTCAACAACGGTTTATAATAAATAAACCGTTGTCTTAGTGATATTACTTTCTACAACGGGTGTTATTTAACCGTTGTTATTACTCTATAACAACGGTGGTTTGTAGGATAACCGTTGTCAATAGTTTCTCTTAATAAACCCTTTAGTTTCTCTTAATAAAAAATAATTTACAATCCTATCGAGTAAATTTTACACACGTACATTATCATCATCATCCTCCTCGTTTACAATCATCCTCGTTTACAACACAAATCTTTTTGTTTAGTATCATCATCATCCTCCTCGTCCTCGTGATCATCATCCTGTTCTCTTTATCATCACCCTGTTCTCATTTTCTTTATCAGGTAATTTTTGTGTTTCGTCTTTAGGGTTTTAAGATTGAAGTTCATCTTTTTGTTTTCATTTTCTATGTATCGTTCTCTTTATCATCTAGTTTCATTCCTTTCTAAGTTTTTAGAGTTTTAGAATCTCTGCATGACTCTTTATTTGTTCAGTTACTATTTCCTTCATTTCAAGGTCTTAGGGTTTTAGAATCGCTGTATGCATGACTCTGTTCCGTTACTATTTCATTTATTTTGAAGGTCTTAGTGTCTTAGGATTATCATGGGTGAAAAACGGAAAAGAGTAGACACCAATGATAAGGGGGATAAGCCTGGTGAGAGGGGTGCTTCGAAGTGCTCTGCAGCCCTTGCAGCTATATCGGCAAAAACGCCGATGGAAATAAAATGGAGTGTGAAAGGGGTTCCTACTGGTCCAAATGCTAGCCATTTAGCCACTTGGATTGGAGTTACAACCAAACAGTTTGTGCCTATAGATTTAGATGATTTCAGGAATATAAATCCTTCATTGCAGAACTTACTCTTGAAACGTATAAAGGTATGATAATATCTTTAGCTAAACACCATTTAATTTTGCATAAGTTACTATTACATAAGGCAGGAAGCCGTATAAAGGTTCGTGTAAAGGTATGATATTAGACAGCCGCTTATTAGTATATATGATGATGATGCAGGAAGCTTTCGATATTCCAGACTGCCATGATAAGTATCTATTACGTAAGGCAGCGGCAGTCTTAAGGCAGTGGAGGTGTGACCTTGCCAAATTACACTTGTATGTGGACAAGGAGGCGGGGCAGATGCATAAGAGCCCACCGACAAAGTACCCCCACATCACTCAGCAACAATGGGATAATTATAAGGCGAAACGAGCTACTGAAAAGTTTCAGGTTAAGTAACCATGTCATATGTTTACATTTTTGTAAAACTCTACTTAAGGTTACATTTTTCTAAAAGTTTCAGGTTACATTTTTCTAAACCTCTACTTGTATCTATAATTTTCTAATTGTCTCATCTACTTGCGATTTTATATGATTTGAAGAGCGTTAGCGCCAGAAATCGTGCTAACATCTCACAGAAGCGGGGGGTATAGTATTGTTCTCGAGGCGGTTACAGATTGATAGAAGAAAATCTCGTAAGTAGCATCTATATATTAGATTTTTTTAATCATACTTGGACTTGATATACATGTATACATATATTATTTTTGAGTTAACGTGTAGGTGTCAAAAGGTGTGACCGACTTGAATCGGCACGTAACTTATTAAGAAGGGCACACGCCTAAAGGATCCCGAACATGTAACGAATATGATCAGGAAGTCTTGGCCAACATAGTAAGTATTATTTTTATAAAGACGGGTTTTTAATAACTTTATTGTTCAATTCTTGTATGTCTAACTATCTATTTATTTTAGTAACAAAAATTAAATTAAGTTTATTTAATATATTATAGGAGAATGTTTTGAAGGAGGTTGCGGAAGGGAAATTCACTCCGAGTGGTCGTGACGACGTTCTTGCTAAAGCGATCGGCCGTCCCGAGCATCCAGGTCGATTGAGGGGCGTCCCATTACATGTCGGAGTCACGAAATATTATGGGACAACTAGCTCGAACAAGAAGAAGAAAAATAAGGGGAAGGCTGACATGGTACGTATACCATTTGTTATTGTCATTTAAAATTCACATTTTATTGTTTTAACAAATTGCTGATTCTACATTTTGGGCGTGCAGGTTCAGTTATTGGCCTCCGTGATACTGAAGATGAATTCTGGAGGCAAGCCTTCCGAAGAAGAATTGAAGATGATGGAGGATGTCATTAAAAAGGGTGAGGTAGTGCCACAGATTTGCCAAGAGGCAGACACTACTACCTTGCCAATACATGAGGAGACGGCTGAGAAGATGGGTGAGGTACCTACTGCTGTCGAGGTTTTAATACCTCAAGCCGATAAGGGAAATATGATTTTTTTTTTCTGCATTTGTTCTTTCTAGCAGCCATGCCTTTGATTGGTTTATTTTATTAGGTAAATGAGTCGGAAAAGGGGACGCAACTTGAGGAGACGGGTGAGGTACCTAAGGCTGCTGAGGTTTTGATACCTCAAGCCGATAAGGTAAATACGACTTAACCATTTTGAACCTCTGCATTTGTTCTTTCCAGCAGCCATTGCATGCCTTTGATTGGTTAATTAATTTTATAAGGTAAATAACTCTGAAAAGGGGACGCAACTTGAGGAGCCGGCTGAGAAGACGGGGGACAATAAGGAGGTATGTAGAATATAAGAAGTTAGTATATGCTGTCAGTGCTAAATCTGGTCTGGACATGTTCAAGTATAATAGCCTACCCACCAACAATAAATACTTGTAACTAACTTTACATTATATACTCAATATAGATCATTTATGATATCTATTATAGTTTGGTATTTAGTAAATAATGTGTATTCTTCAGGCCACAAAAAGGCGGGTAGTTGTTCGTCTCGCCGACCCTTCATTCAAAGAGAATGTGATTGTTGCTCGGGGTTTCGTATACCCAAAGCCCAAGGACTCAGCGGAAACCATCTTGGTTCATGGCGTACGACTCTTGCCGAAGCATGCAAAAGTGGGGATAGTGGGAGTCGTGAAGGGCTATGGAACCCGTAAACTTCCCGTCCCAGTCCGCGACGACATAGTAATACTGGCAGATGCGGTTAAATGTTTTGTCCAATGGCCTCAAAGCCACATTTTCTTGGCTCGTGATTGTAAAATTCAACAGAATGTAGACGGGGTAAGAAAAATACATCTAATTTAACCCGCCTTTTGTCTTTGTTCATCACCTTCATAAATATTGAAATTTATACTATGTTTTATTTTTGTTTTGTAGGTAACAAAAAACATGGATAAGTCTAACTCGATAGACAATAATCTTTCTACTACCTCGTCAAAACAACAACTTGATGAGGTATTTAATTTAATCAACTATCTTTATATTTTAAGTTCTACTATCGCCTCATCATTGAAAGAGCAACTTAATTTAGTTAGCCACATGTAGGTTGTGAAAGGTAGCACACCGCATCCTTTCCCCAAGCTGAAAGAGGTCAGGAGTCTATCCGGTACTAAATATCATGGGAACGTTTACATGGAAAAAGTACGAACGGTGGCGATGCTGGAGCTTTATAAGGAGGCTGAGAGACGCATAGCAAGCGAGCAATTAATAGTTATTCCGCTCGAGAATGATATTGTAGGGGTAGACCGCCAAGCAATGCTGGATTGGGAAACGCTAGCCGTTTGGGCTGGCCTTGACGAGATTGATGTCCAACACCTATATGTTTGGATGAAGTAAGTTTCTTAATAAATGAAATCATGCAGTATTCTAATATTCTGACTAAGTAAGATATAGTGTTTATAATATCGGAATTAAAACCGGCATGTAGGTACTTGAACTCGGTTGTGATCCCCGCCGAGACCAATATTAATCCACTTCCTCAATACGGATTCCTGTGCCCAAATGTTTTATCTATGCATATCGAGATGTTTTCGTATGAAGAACGTGTAAATTATATTGCTGGGGAATTGGCGAAAAACAATAAGCTCATTTTTGCCCCTTATAATGAAGCCGGGTAATATATAATTAATATTACGATTCCAAATACAATTGCAGTTTTATATGTTTAGTTATGATGCATGTTGTTCTTGTTAATAATGATGTGTCTCTCGATCTCTAGGAGACATTGGGTGCTAGCAGCGATCAATCCGACCACGAAGAAAGTATTTTGGTTGGACTCTTTGCATGGACAACCATCCGAGACCTTTAAGAAGTTGATTATTAAGTAAGTTTATAATACTGATGATGATTTGGCCCATAATATTAAGTTTCATTTATTATTATTAAGTAAGTTTATGTGACTTTCGGCCTCTTTCCTTTTTTAAAGGGCCTTTGAGAAGAAAAGAGCAACCGGCGATCAACCGACAGAATATTCTGATGATGGCCCTACTTTTATTACGATAACAGGGGTACGTACGCGCAAATACAATATATACCTTAATACTTAAGTGCATTAAACTAATTACGCATATACATCTGTCTTTTTTAATTACGCATTAAACTAATTGGTAATTGCCTTCTCGTCTCTTCGTTTATTATGTATTAATAGGTCCCTAAACAGCCGGATAGCATCCAATGTGGATACTACGTTTGTCGTTTCATGTTGGAGGTTATTAGGCGAAGATATATCAGCATTCCAGAAAGAGTTAGTAGTTTAATGTAGCTATTATTTACTTTTTTTCATTAGAGCTGATATCTTTTCTGCTATATATATATTATCGATGTTGCTAATTATGTATGATATGCCTATACTGTTGTTACCCTACTGATCGATGTCTTTTATTTGTTTTATCCGCAGTATTCAATCAACACGCCACATGTCCCTGAGTACACTAAGCACAATATATACGAGGTAAGGGACTTGTTGGGCAAATACGTCCTTGAACAAACAAAGAATAAATGAAACTTAGATTATTTTGGAAGCAGATAGGGAACTTTAATTTGTATGTAGAAGTCATTAATTAGAGCGAGTTGTAAGTATGAATTGCTCTGAAAGAGATCATTTTGGTTGTATATCTCATCTTGCTGCTGCTGTACATGAATTGCCATGTACATGAATTGCCCTGTACATGAATTGCTCTGATTTATATATAGATATATCATTTTGCTGCTTCTGAAATTGGTTTATGATGCGTGCTGCTGCTACTGCTGCTGCTACTGCTGCTTTATGCAGGATTTTCACTGGTGGCAGGGGAACAAATTACAATTTTTTCAAAAACAATAATAAAAATAATAACAACGGTTTTTCAAAATTCATTAAAAGCGTTGTAACCTATTTCCCACCAAAACTTATCATACCTTTAACAACGGTGTATTATAGAATACCTGTTGTTATTAAAACTTTCCACAACGGCTTCTTTATTATACTCCGTTGTAATTAACAATATTCACAACGGGTTTGAAAAATTAAAGCGTTGTTATAATCCTTCCCACCAAAATTAATCACACCTTTAACAACGGTTTAATTTCATAGAACCGTTCTCGTATCTTTCCCACCATAATTATTCACACGTTTTAACAACAGTTATCTAGTAATAACAACGACTTATTACCGTTGTTAAAACTATTCACAACGGTATTTTATTAAATCGGCACCGTTGTTAAAACCTTTAACAACGGAGGCTTTAACAACGTCCGCTTTTTAATATTACAACGGTTTTTAACCGTTGTCATAGCCTGTTTTTGTAGTAGTGAACATCCACAAGCATTTTCATGGCTAACTTGTCATTGTCTTGTTTTTTGTGTTTCCTTGTATTTTCTAATCACAACGGGACCCCGTTATCTATTTTGGCGCCGTTGCCGGGGAGATTGTTGTTAGAATTAATTTTTATGTAACTTTTATATTTTGACACTAACTTTCAGTTATCATGGCTGGATTTTGCTTGGATAGAAATTCTGAGTAGACAACATGTTGTCTCACATGTTTTTTGCGTGTTGTTTGATTGGTAGAGTTCTTCCTATTTTTGAAGCTAGCTGCAATGTTTCGAGTTCATTAGTTCCTGTGTAGGTTACTGGTTTATTAGAATAATGTAGTTAGTTGAACTTGCTTAATATCTATGCCTTAGTGTACGTAATTTGTTAATGTATACCCTTCTTACACTATGTTAGGAGTGCTCTTTACTTTAGTCCAGTGAGTTGAGCTTCGATTACCAATGGTGATTGAGAAAGCATGGTCTGTGGCTCAGTGGATATAGTATGATTTTGGTGAAAGATACATTGATGAGTCTCGTAATAATTAAACGAATTTCATTATTAAAGATGTTGGCAGTAGCATTATATTGATTTCTAGCTCTTTGTGAAACTAGTTGTTACTTCAGCTATATGGGTGATGCTTACGGAGGACTTCTAAGTACTAGTATCCATTTAATGATTTTTTTTTGTGTTAAAGTGAGCAGATTTTGGCAGTGAGAAGTACAGGAACAAACGAGGAGTGGTTCGAGTGACGTTTTTCTTTTTTGCAGGGATTAGTAGTCTATCTAACTACTTACTTTCTGTTTTACGTTAGCTTGACCCTTATCCATCTCTCACTATAGCATGTCGTCTGAATCTCTTCCTATACTATTTTAGTTTGATAATAATGTGCATTTGTGTTGAGTCTAAGTGTGGGGGAGGGACTGTTTTCAGGCATTAATCTGTTGCTTGCCAAAATTGCCATCTACTTCTGCGATTACTCCCGCATAATTTATATGCTGCTAGTGCTATGCTTTTACTCATGCAGTGGCTTTGAATGGATACTACTTAAAGAATTTAGCTGCTCTTGCAAATCATGCATTCCTAACTACGTTCTGAAGTTCAAATGACGATTTGAGTTGTGTGTGGATGTGAAGTAAGGCAGGCTGAGTATGTACTAGAGTTTGTTAGAATGGGCGAGTAATAGCGTCAAAACACACATTGAAGAGCTATAGCTGAGAAATGAAAACATAAGGTGAGGAATTATAGCCGCTGAGTATTGAGAACATAAATGAAAAGTTGTTCTATGGGAAGGAAGTGTTTTGGAGGTCAAATTATATAACTACTCGTGTTAGATTAGATTTTATGGGAGTACTATTTTGAAAGAAGGGAATGAGTGCCCTGTACACACTTTTCTCTCAATGAGTTGAAAGAAGGGAATGAGTGCCCTGTACACACATTTTTGAACATGCGGTCTTGGTTAAAAAGATTGTGTAAAGTCATTAGCATAATGTAGACATAAATACTATTCTACAAATGGTTATAGCATAAGTTTACGGTAGACATAAATACTATTTTACAACTGGTTGTAGCATAAGTTTATGTACAATGTAACCATCTTGAAATTATTGAGTTATAACATAAAGTTGTTCAGTTATTTTACAAGTTATTGAGTTATTTTACAAATTTATTGAGTTTACTAATTATTTTTGTAAACTGAATAGCTAAATGATACTCCGTACCTGTTAAGTTACTCAATCTTTATCTTTCATTCAATTTGTGTGCTGTATTCTGCCTTTCTGTAGAGTTCACTCGTATCTTTGCAACTTCTTTGAGCTTTTATGTAGGAGGCTATGTGACTCAAACCCAATTAAAATAGTTTCACGCTATCTGGCAATGTGCATGAAATTTCAAGACTTCGTTATAAAAAGTAACGACTTACGAGTAACATAGGTTGCTGGTTTAGCTTGTAATTTTTTTTCACGGACATCATGTGAATTGGTTTATGGTCTATTTATGCTATGATGGGGATCCTGCTGTCAAACTCCATTTTAGTTGATCTATTTTCTGTAGCATTTATTGTTTCTAAAACAGGCCGTTCCTAGAGTTGTTCTATCAGTTATCGTCTTTAGATGTACTGTTGTGTTTTAAGGTTAAGCTCTAAAATGTTATTGTCAGATAAACAAGTACAATCAGTGAGAAGAGGTCACTGAATAACTGAATTGTAGCTGCATTTATTTGTTCAAGTATTTTTTTCTGTTTTACAGTACAGTGAATTGTCAAGATTTGAGTGTTGACCTGTCAAACAGGTTTTTGAGTACAGTGAATTTAATCCTGACTACGTCCATGTCCAACGTCCTCCCTAAATGCTCTCCTACTCCCTGAACTACTCCTATTTTTAGGGAGCATTTATTGACCGAGTTTTGATCTATTATTGAACTTGTGCTTTTCGTGGTGTTGGCTCATTGCCTCCTTTTAATCCATGCCATCTATCCGTTCCTCTTGATATAGACTTAGTTGCTTATCATTGTAAGTTCAATTGACTAACAACATTTAATTATAGTCATTTATTTATGTATGAATGATAGGTAATATGATTACTTTTCATGTATAACATTTTAGGGCTTGGAAAAGGTATTCTTTTAGGGCTGGAACGCGCAATATGTAAAAAAAAAAAACGAGCTTCAAATAAAAATGATCGAGGTATGAAGTTGTCTTTCTTAACAATCCAATTACGCCGCTCTTACCAGCCTACCCCATGTATTTATATATTTTGTTCATGCATTTTGATTCATCTAGAAAATGTTTGATTTTGGTGTTATGTGATCTTTGTCCAATCTTCAATTTTGCACGTTGAAGATTGATTCGGAAAAATAATCAAAATGATAGTTTGATACTATATATACTTGTTTAAATTATTAAATAACGGGGCTTACTAAGTCACTTTATTTAATTTATTATTACCTTGTGATTGTAGCGTATATGTTTGAGCTTATAGTCTTTACTTAACTATTAAATTTGTAAAAATATAGTGCCCTCAACAACCAGGAAGTTATGAGTGTAGTTATTATGTTATGAAGTGGATGTATGATATTACCTTACACTACGCATCATCGGAGGACGACATAGAAAAGGTATATCGATTTCTTAATATGTAACGACGTTGTTTGAATTTGTGTACAAATATATTTTTATGTAATTTTTTTGAAGTGCCTACCTCTTCTAAAATTGCGTTCACTCCCTGATTATCGTCCGTTTTTATGTAGTGTGTTTCAGGTACGGAAATGAACACTGAACTAATGAACGAGGTTCGAGAACTGTGGTCACTTTATTGTGTAAAGAACATCTAATGTATGTAATAGGTTTAGATTCTTAGAAACTGCAACCGAACACATAAAACATTTTTTGTCCTAGGATCTAGCTAGTACTGTTTTTAATTACTTTATTGAATGGATGGATTGTAATATGTATGACATTTTTTGGTATGAAATGAAGTTGTGTTTGTTGGAAGCCGTGAGGTTGCTGGTTTATTGTTTGTGTCATTATCGATCCAGTTTGCAGGTATTAAATAGTGTGGGAATGTGAACTTTGCAAAGAAGGTGCTGCTGAATTTTATGCAGCATTTAATTGCGGCTATATTATTAAATTTGCATTGCTCAAATTTACATCGGTTATAGAAAAGAACCGATGTTAATGTAAATGCAATTTAATATAGTTTACATCGTTTACTAATTAAAACCGATGTTTATAACAGGTAAAATACATCGATTTAAGTTATAATTGATGTAAATAAGGTGATATTTACAGTGTTTTTGATCCAAAATCGATGTAATTATTGAATGTTAATATAGTTTACATCGTTTACAAATTAAAACCGATGTTTATAACAGGTAAAATACATCGGTTTAAGTTATAATTGATGTAAATAAGGTGATATTTACAGCGTTTTTGATCCAAAATCGATGTAATTAATGAATGTTAATATAACTTACATCGGTTACTAAGTAAAACCGATGTTAACAACATGTAAAATACATCGGTTTTAGGCATAATTGATGTTAATAAGGTCATATTTACCTCGGTTTTGATGGAAAAGTGATGAAATTAAGACCTTATTAACATCGGTTATACCTACTAACCGATGTAATTTTAATGTCATTAACATCGGTTGTACAACCGATGTTTTTGCTAAAATAGCTGTAAACAACGCCCCCAGAAACATCGCCCAAAACCGATGTAAATAAACCTAAAAAAACGATGTGAATGGCACTTTTTCTACTAGTGGTATCATGAAGAGAAGGCTAATGTTGTTGCCGATGCTCTTAGTAGGAAATCTTCTCATTCCTTGAATGCTTTGTCGGTGTTGCCCGTTGATCTTTGTGTTGAGTTTCGAAAGTTGAAGTTGGAATTCGTGGAACGTGGATTTGATTATGTTGGTGCTATGACTGCCGAACCTGTTTTCCTCCGTGAAATCCGCGAAAGCCAAGTTGATGATCTTACCTACAAGTCTATTCAAACCAAACTTCCAGAAGGAAAAGCTAAAGATTTCAAGTTTGATGATAAAGGTGTTCTTCGATTCCATGGCCGTTTATTTGTTCCTAATGCTCTTGATTTGAGAAAGCGAGTTCTTGATGAAGCTCACCTTTCCCCTTATTCTATTCACCCCGGAGGTGATAAGATGTATAAGGATTTGAAGCTACAATTTTGGTGGCCGAATTTGAAAGGCGATGTTGTGTCTTATGTTGGAAGATGTCTTACTTGCCAACAAGTGAAAATTGAACACAAGAGACCCGGTGGATTGCTACAACCTTTGGATATTTCACTATGGAAGTGGGAATCTATTTCTATGGATTTTGTTATGGCTTTGTCAAGGACCGTTGGAAGTAAAGATGTCGTTTGGGTTGTTGTTGATCGTTTGACCAAGTGTGCTAGATTTATTCCTATCAAAGAGACTTGGAGTTTAGATCGTTTAGCGAAAGCCTATGTTGATGAGATTGTTAGATACCATGGTGTTCCCAAGGAGATTATATCCGACCGAGATCCGAGGTTTTGTTCGAAATTTTTGGAAGGCTTTACAAGAAGCCATGGGTGGTAAATTGTTGATGAGTACCGCTTTTCATGCCGCTACAGATGGTCAGACCGAGAGGACTATCCAGACTTTAGAAGACTTTCTTAGGGCTTGTGCACTCGACTTCCAATCTAGTTGGGAAAAAAGTCTACCGTTGGTGGAGTTTTCTTACAACAATAGTTATCATGCCTCGATCAAGATGGCTCCTTATGAAGCTCTTTATGGAAGAAAATGTCGAAGTCCTATATGTTGGAATCAATTGAGTGATGTTTGTGACTTAGACCCCGATGTTCTTGTTGAGACTATTGATCATGTGAAGGTCATTCGTGATAGAATGAAAGCCGCTCAAGACCGACAAAAATCTTATGCCGATATCCGAAGAAGACCGTTAGAATTTGAAGTTGGAGATAAAGTGTTCTTGAAAGTATCTCCGATGAAGGGTGTTAAAAGGTTTGGTGTTAAGGGTAAATTGAGCCCGAAATACATTGGACCCTTTGATATTGTGAAAAGGATTGGTGTCGTTGCTTACAAGTTGGACTTGCCCCCGAATTTGGCTAAGGTTCATGATGTATTCCATGTTTCTCAGCTGAGAAAGTATGTTAGTGATCCAAGCCATGTCTTTCAAGCGGAAATGCCCGAGCTCGAACCGAATTTGTCCTTTGAAGAGAAGTCAATCCGCATCCTAGATCGCAAGGATAAGAAGTTGAGAAATAAAGTGGTGCCTTTAGTGATAATCTTGTGGAGATGTGCCAATGTTGAAAAAGAGACGTGGGAAACGGAATCTTCTATGCGTATTAAATATCCAAGCTTATTCG
>JAIUZE010022655.1:0-14651 GCA_022085475.1 Heliosperma pusillum
TAAATTATCTATCAAGCCTAAATCTAGTGAGGATACTCCCATATCCTTACCATCCGGAGATATTATCTCTTGTTCTACTCTTTATCCAAATGTACCTATATCTATTTCGGGTTCTATTTTTCCCGCTAATCTCCTTAAGTTTCCTCTAGGAGAGTTTGATATTATATTAGGTATAGATTGGCTAGCTATGTATCATGCTAGGTTCGCGTGTCGTGATCAAAAGATTTTCTTAAAGAGTCCTTTAGGTGTTAGAATAACCTATAAGGGATCTCATCCCCGTAAAGGTGTTTGTGTCTTGAATTTCCGCTTATGAAGTGGTAAGTATGGTTAGGAAAAGGTCGCCAGCAGTCTTGGGTGTTGTGACTTCGTCAAATACCTCATTTGCAAGGATTGAAGATGTTGCCTATTGTCGGAGAATTCGTGTCGTGTTAGTTCCTGAAGATTTGCCCGGGATTCCTCCCGAGCGTGCTGTTGAATCTATATTGATCTTGTTCCTGGTTCTGGTCCAATTGCCAAAGCTCCTTATCGTATGGCTTCGTCTGAATTGAAAGAGTTAAGGAAGCAATTGGATGATATGATTGAAAAGGGTTTTATTCGACCAAGTGCCTCTCCTTGGGGTGCTCCCGTTCTTTTTGTGAAGAAGAAGGATGGTTCTATGAGATTGTGTATTGATTATCGTGAATTGAATCGGATTACAATCAAGAATAGGTATCCTTTACCGAGAATTGAAGATTTGTTTGATCAATTAAAGGGTGCTTCTACTTTTTCAAAGATCGATTTGAGATCCGGTTATCATCAAATTCCGGTTAGAGATGTTGATATCCCGAAGACCGCTTTTAGTACGAGGTATGGTCATTATGAGTTCAAGGTAATGCCATTTGGATTGACGAATTGCAGCAGGAGCTGGGGCACAGGGCAGGGCAGAATTCAACACTAGGGCCAAGGGGGATCAAGGGGTAAGCATTGGTAACCAAGGGGAGGTCTACATGGGTGTCCAAGGGTCAATCTGGGGGCAAGGGATGGGTAACAAAAGGGGGAGCTGCAAGCTGAGCAATGTTGGCCAGGACACGAGCCAGGACACGAGCCAAGACACGAGCCAAGCAAGCCAAAAACAAGCCCACCAACACCCAACCACAAAATCACAAAAACAGCCTACAACAGTCACTTGGGGAGGGCATAACTACCACCACACTTTGAACCACCAGCTACCACCAAGCCCAGCTAAAACCTTACCCACCTAGGTCCAAAAAAGTCCTAGGGACCCAGTTCCAAAACACAACACAACTACCCTAAAAATCCAAATCAAAACAGCCTACCCAAAGCATAAAGCATAAAGCAGTCTTTCCATTTCTAGCTAAAAACTGAAAGACTATCTCCAAAAGTCTTTCCTTGTCTTCCCTACTATTAGAACTACTGCAGAAGAAGGTCAAGGAGCATTGATGAGCCTCGTCCACAAGCTTCAAGCCAACACGAAGCAACAAACACAACCTGGAGCATGTCACTATCAAATGTCTGCATTTTGTCTGTTTTTCTTTTGTATTGTCAGCCTGTATTTGTAGCCAGTATTTTGTTATCTTTCAGCAACTAATCGTGGCCCTTAGATGATCCTCTAGGGTTGTATTAGATCAAGCATTGAGGCCTATATAAGGACCCATGCTCTTTTGTACAAGGCAGTTGATTATTGAATGAAAAAACTTGAGCATTGTTCTCATTTCCAAAATCTTTCCAACTTGTGCTTTGTCTAGTTGAAAGTCAGGCCTGATAACATCCTGTGCTAGGCTGTGGTTGTTGATCTAAGTCTGGGGCAAGTTAGATATCCCTGTGCATAGACTGTGGGGTGTTTGCTTGTTGTTTAGTTCAAGTCTGCTTACCTGTGCTTGGCTGTGGTAAGGAGTCTTAACTAGTCTAGTTTGTTGTTTGATTCCCTGTGTTGAGCTGTGGGAGTTGAGTAACATCCATATCCAGTGCTAGATAGGAGTCTAGGGTCCAATTCCTAACACACCCCTATAATATCACTGCAATTCTGGCATCAGAGCTTTGGTTGTGAGGCCATTGTTATCCTAACTACAACAAAAACACAAAAAATAACCCAATGAGTGAAGAGAGGCTTGCACGTATTGAAGGCAAGGTAGATCAGCTAGCAGGCACTGTCAATGTAGTGCTGGCTGCCTTGAATACTGTCATGGAGAACATTGCTCCTCCACTGAGGGGAAGACCACCCCCTAGAGGCAGAGGCAGAGGTCGTGGCCACATGGGCATGGGAAGAGGACATCCCCTGCAGGAGGAAGAAGGGTCAGACTCAGGAGAAAGCAACAGAACCTATGAGGAGATTCCAGAGCACACTGACAAACATCTCAAGGTAGAAATTCCTGAATTCTCTGGTAGTTTAAACCCTGATGATCTATTAGAATGGATTAGGGATGTTGAGAAGGTATTTGAATACAAAAGTTACTCTGATATTAAGTCTTTTAAAGTTGATGTACTAAGATTGAAAGGATATGCATCCCTATGGTTTGACAACTTAAAGCACCAAAGGATTAAGGAGGGTAAGGAACCTCTTAGGTCTTGGTCAAAACTGAAAAAGAAAATGCTTAACAAATTTGTCACTAAAGACTACACCCAAGATCTGTTCATTAAACTATCCAAACTGAAACAAGAAGAGAGGTCTGTGGAAGCATACCTAAGGGACTTTGAGCAATTGACTCTCCAGTGTGAGGTCAATGAGAAACCTGAGCAAAGGATTGCCAGATTCTTAGAGGGTCTAGATAGGAGCATTGCTGCTAGAGTAAGGATGCAACCTTTGTGGTCTTATGATGATGTTGTCAACCTGGCTTTGAGGGTTGAAAAAATGGGGAAGACCAAACCAGCTCTACCTAAGCCTGTTACTAGACCTGCATATAAGCCTTACAGTGGTATTAGGATGGGAGAGACCCCTAAGACAACCAGCCAATCAACCACAGACAAAGGAAAGGGAGCTGTGAGCTCTAAACCCAACCCCACCCCAACTGAGAACAAAATCAGATGTTTCCAGTGCCAAGGTTATGGTCACTTTAGGAAGGATTGTCCTTCTAAAAGAACCATGACACTTATGGAGGTAGAAGAGTGGGAGAAGGAGGGATTAGTTGAGTATGAGGTTGATGACAGCATGGTGTTAGAGGTAGTGACAGCTGAGGAGGAACCAATGCAGGACTTGGTCATGGCTCATCCTGACACAGGCCATAAATTGGTCCTATGGAGGGTCATGCACTCTCAACATACTCCATTGGAGGATGACCAGAGGTCTTTGATATTCAGAAGCAGGTGCACCATTCAAGAGAGGGTATGCAACTTGATCATTGATGGGGGGAGTTGTACCAATGTGGCTTCCATCACCCTAGGGAACAAGCTAAGTCTGATTACTCAAGAGCATCCACACCCCTATAAACTGAGATGGCTTAACAAGGGGGCTGAGGTGAGGGTTGATAGGCAATGCCTGGTGCCATTCTCTATTGGGAAGGTATACCAAGATGAGGTATTATGTGATGTAGTACCAATGGATGCCTGTCACCTACTACTAGGGAGGCCTTGGGAGTTTGATAGAAACACCACTCATCAGGGTAGGGATAACACCTATAGCTTCAGGCATGGGGGAAAGAAGGTAACTTTGACACCTCTACCACCCAACCAGAGGAATTATGGGAGTCCCAATGTGCCAGAGGAGGTCAAGGGGGTGTTGTTTTTATCAGAGGCAGCTATGATCAAGGAGATGAAGCAAGAACAACCTGTGATCATCTTGCTATCTAAGGAAGTAACAGAAGGGGAAGGTTCCAAGTGGCCAGCAGAGGTTGAACCTTTGATCTTGAGATACAAGGAGGTCTTTCCAAGAGAGTTACCAGATGGACTACCACCCCTAAGAGGGATTGAGCACCACATTGATTTGGTCCCAGGTTCTGTGCTGCCAAATAGGCCAGCCTACAGGAGTGACCCAACTGCCACCAAGGAGTTGCAGCAGCAGATTGAGGAGCTTATGAGCAAAGGGTTTGTGAGGGAGTCCCTAAGCCCCTGTGCTGTACCTGCTCTACTAGTGCCTAAGAAGGATGGCACCTGGAGGATGTGCACTGACAGCAGGGCAATCAACAACATTACAGTCAAGTATAGGTTCCCCATTCCAAGGCTAGATGACATGCTTGATGAGCTAAGGGGAGCTCAGGTCTTTTCTAAGATTGATCTAAGGCAGGGTTACCATCAGGTGAGGCTCAGAGAGGGGGATGAATGGAAGACTGCATTCAAGACAAAACATGGTCTGTATGAATGGCTTGTCATGCCATTTGGGCTATCCAATGCACCAAGCACCTTCATGAGACTTATGACAGAAGTGTTGAGGCCTTGTTTGGGCAGGTTTGCTGTGGTTTACTTTGATGACATCCTAGTGTATAGTAGCAGCAGAGTGGAACATCTCAGGCACCTTGAAACAATCTTTGGGATCTTAAAGGAGCAGAAGCTGTATGGGAAGCTAGAGAAGTGTACCTTCATGGTTGAGGAGGTTGCATTTCTAGGGTACATTGTGTCAGGAAGAGGGATCTCAGTTGATCAGGAGAAAGTTGCAGCCATACAAACATGGCCTACACCTAAAACCATCACTGAGGTAAGGGGGTTCCATGGGTTGGCTTCATTCTATAGGAGGTTCATCAAGAACTTCAGTTCAGTTGTAGCACCCATCACTGAGTGCTTGAAGAAAGGGGAGTTTCAGTGGACTGAGGAGGCCCAACAATCCTTTGAGAGGATCAAGAGGTTGAGGTGTGAGACTCCAATCCTTAAACTACCTGACTTTGATCAGCTGTTTGAGGTAGAATGTGATGCTAGTGGGGTTGGCATTGGGGCAGTGTTGATACAAGGGCAAAAGCCAGTTGCTTATTTTAGTGAGAAACTGAATGGTGCCAAGCTCAAGCACTCCACTTATGATAAGGAGTTCTATGCCATCATCAGAGCAGTCATGCATTGGGGGCACTACTTGAAGCCAAAGCCTTTTGTTTTGCACTCAGATCATGAGGCATTGAAATATATCAGTGGCCAACACAAGCTGAATCACAGGCATGCCAAGTGGGTGGAGTTTCTACAATCCTTTACATTCTCTAGTAAGTATAAGGAGGGGAAACAGAATGTTGTGGCAGATGCACTGTCAAGGAGGCATTCTCTGTTATCAGTCATGGAGCAAAGGGGGTTGGGGTTTGAATTTCTGAAAGAATTGTACAAGGAGGACCCTGACTTTGCTGAGGAATGGATCACACAAACTGGAGGAGGAAGGACTCAAGGGGGGAAGTACATGCTGCAGGAGGGGTTCTTGTTCCAAGGAAACAAGCTCTGCATTCCAAGGGGTTCTTACAGGGACCTACTCATCAGGGAAGTACACTCAGGAGGACTAGGGGGACACTTTGGGGTTCAAAAGACACTTGAAATACTGCAGGATCAATTCTACTGGCCCAGGATGATAGGGGAGGTTCAGGTTGTCCTCAGGAGGTGCTCCACATGTCAACAAGCCAAGAGCTCTTTCCAGACTGGACCTTACACTCCACTACCAGTGCCAAACAGACCTTGGGAGGATGTGAGCATGGACTTTATTGTTGCACTACCCAGAACACAAAGAGGGAAGGATTCTGTAATGGTTGTTGTTGACAGGTTTAGCAAGATGGCTCACTTTGTGGCTTGCAAGAAGACTGAGGATGCTGCAAGTGTTGCTGAGCTATACTTGAAGGAGATGGTGAGGCTACATGGGGTTCCTAAGTCAATAGTCTCAGACAGGGATGTTAAGTTCATGAGTTACTTCTGGAAAACACTATGGAGGCTCTTGAAGACCAGACTTTTGTTCAGCACTTCTCACCACCCTCAGACTGATGGCCAAACTGAGGTCACAAACAAGACTCTAGGGAGGATCTTGAGGTGTCTGGTCAGCAAGTCCTTGAAGGATTGGGACTTGAAGCTAGCTCATGCTGAGTTTGCTTTCAATAGAGCACCCTCATCTGCAACAGGTCACAGCCCATTTGAGGTTGTCTATGGGATTAACCCACTTATGCCACTGGAATTAGCTAACATACCAAGGGAGGAGGTGAACTTTGATGCAAAGAGGAGGGTTGAGCAGATGGTGAAGCTTCATGAGGCAGTCAGAAAGCAGATAGAAGGAGCAAATGAGAGGTACAAGAAACAGTCCAAGGTTCCTAGGTCCAAGAAGGAGTTTGTGCCAGGGGATTTAGTGTGGCTCCACTTGAGGAAGGAGAGGTTCCCAGCTAGGAGGAAGAACAAACTCATGCCTAGAGCTGATGGTCCATTTGAAATCATAGAAAGTGTTGGTCCTAATGCATACAAGGTTGATCTACCAGGAGACTATGGGGTTCATGGCACTTTCAATGTAGGGGATCTCAGTCCATACTATGGGGATTCTGGAGATGAGGAGGCTACAGGCTTGAGGACAAGCCCAATTCAACCAGGGGAGGATGCAGCAGGAGCTGGGGCACAGGGCAGGGCAGAATTCAACACTAGGGACAAGGGGCAGGCCAAGGGGGATCAAGGGGTGAGCATTGGTAACCAAGGGGAGGTCTACATGGGTATCCAAGGGTCAATCTGGGGGCAAGGGATGGGTAACAAAAGGAAGAATTTCAAGCTGCAAGCTGAGCAATGTTGGCCAGGACATGAGCCAGGACACGAGCCAAGACACGAGCCAAGCAAGCCAAAGACAAGCCCACCAACACCCCACCACAAAATCACAAAAACAGCCTACACCAGTCACTTGGGGAAGGCATAACTACCACCACACTCTGAACCACCAGCTACCACCAAGCCCAGCTAAAACCTTACCCACCTAGGTCCAAAAAAGTCCTAGGGAACCAGTTCCAAAACACAACACAACTACCCTAAAAATCCAAATCAAAACAGCCTACCCAAAGCATAAAGCATAAAGCAGTCTTTCCATTTCTAGCTAAAAACTGAAAGACTATCTCCAAAAGTCTTTCCTTGTCTTCCCTACTATTAGAACTACTGCAGAAGAAGGTCAATGAGTATTAATGAGCTTCGTCCACAAGCTTCAAGCCAACACCAAGCAACAAAGCACAACCTGGAGCATGTCACTGTCATATGTCTGCAATTGTCTGTTTTCAGTTTTCTTTTGTATTTTCAATCTGAAATTGTAGCCAGTAACTTGTCACGTTTATGTAGATTAATCCTGGCCCTTAGATGTTATTCTAGGGTTGTATTAGATCAAGCATTGAGGCCTATATAAGGACCCATGCTCTTTTGTATAAGGCAGTTGATTATTGAATGAAAAAAAACTGAGCATTGTTCTCATTTCTAAAATCTTTCCAACTTATGCATTGTCTTGGTTGAAAGTCAGGCCAGATAACTTCCTGTGCTAGGCTGTGGTTGTTGATCTAAGTCTGTGGCAAGTTAAGATATCCCTGTGCATAGACTGTGGGGTGTTTTGCTTGTTGTTTAGTTCAAGTCTGCTTACCTGTGCTTGGCTGTGGTAAGGAGCCTTAACTAGTCTAGTTTGTTGTTTGATTCCCTGTGTTGAGCTGTGGGAGTTGAGTAACATCCATATCCAGTGCTAGATAGGAGTCTAGGGTCCAATTCCTAACACACCCCTATAATATCACTGCAACCATATTAAAACACATTAAAACAGTCTGATTTCATTCCATATACGATATGGGTAGGTAGCGTACCTAATTTATAAGTTATTTGAATGAAACAAGTGCTCAATAATCCCACATTGACCACGAGAACAAATCGTTTGTGACTCGTGATGCTGTCTTTCAATAAAAATACGATTATTTCTTGATAAGACAGAGTGGGAGAAAATGTTTCAAGAGCCACAAACTGAGCATATGGTCCGGAAAAAGTTTTCCTCATTACTTGTTCAGTAGTTGTTTCTTCGGAACCTAGGAGGTCAGGTGGAATTTTATCGCTCCTTTATAGTGATGAATTCTAATATGCGACTTATAAAAGACTGTTTTTAGTCCCAACTTCTTGATATGGCTTAGAGTCATACGATTCGTAATGGACTCCATGCATGATGGTCAGGTATGTGACCTGGTAAATTTTACTTGAAGAAGTACGACCTCTTCAATGTAAATTGATTTTTAAAGATCGAAATTTGCATGGATAAACATTACAATGTTTTCAAAGATAAATGGGTAGGCAAAGAGTTTTTGCACTAACCTTAATTCTTCGATCCATTCGAATATACTTAGCGATTACAGCATATCATAATAGTATGATGTCAATTGGATCTCAAGGACCACCTTCTTGAATACGATTCTAGAAGAGGTAGTATATTTTATATTCACCTGTGGGCTCGTAGATCCTAATTATCCTAAGTTAATTTGCAAGCTTAAGAGGATGTCTTAAGTAAGCACTAAAGAGTTGGAATTGGTGTGTCAATCATGTCATAAAATATTTCTCGATATCTCGAGGAATTATGTTTATACATGAAGTTTAGTGGGAGTAATGTGGTGTGCATCAGTCTTATATGTGAAGAAGGAAGATTTTGGAGAAGTAGAATACATCTTTTAGATATCTGGATTTATGGAGATAAATCTAAAAGGATATTAGCATTGAGTCAAAATTCTTATATTGATAAGATCTTTGACTAGTTCAAGAAAGTTGAACACATGATAATTGATTCCTTTTACTTCCGCTGCGGGATCAATTATATACGCTGTGATGTATACTCAATCCGACATTTCGCATGCTTTGAGCATGATGAATCATTTGCAATCAAATCCAAGTGAAAGTCACTTGATAGCCATAATGAACATCCTTAGTACTTGCGAAGGACTAAAAGATATGTTCCATGTGTTTGGAGTTTAAAATGAGTTGCGTGTAAGGGTTACACAGACTTCAGTTTCCAAACTGATCAAAGTGATTTGATATCACGAGTTGGCTGTGTTTTATAGAAGATTTATCTGTTGGAAGAGTTCCAAGCATAAAAGACTATTGGAAAGGTTCCAAGTAGGAATGACATTTTCAAATATAAATGTCATGTATCCGCTGGAAGTGTTCTAGGCAATTTATCATTGCGGATTTCACAACGGAAATGGAGTACATTGCGTCATATGATGATGCATATGAAAGTATCTTGGATTCGACAGTATTGGAGGGACTAGAAGTAGTTCCTATAGCTGTATATCCTATCCCATTATACTGGTAAAACAGTGGGAGCCACCTTTAGGACAAGAGTCCTAAGTCTAGATTCAAACCTAGACACGTACTCAGAAAGTTTTATGTAATATGAGATTACTTAGACAAAGAGAAATAGCAATCAGAACGATGGTAAAGATGCAAGTATTGCTAATCCATTAGCCATGCCTTTTGTAGGCTGAACATGATAGTCATGTCATTTCAATGGAGATTGAAATATGTACCTGAATTGCTGGAGATTATGAGATATGAAATTATTGATAGCGTATCAATTTTTCCAAATATTAGATAATCGCATTCATTGTTAGAGTTTCATTAAAAACTCCTTATTTAGTTTGACTAAATTTTAATACTTTGTTTATCCGAATTGGTTGAAAGAAAAGTTGAACCCAATTCAAGTGAACATGATGAACTCAGTGTTTTGTCCCTAGTCACTTATTTGAGGTGACGTCTCGACGTGACTAGATTGTAAGTCGATCGATGTTTGGTTCAGCACTATGGGGTCATGGAGATGACTGGTCATTTACATAGACAGACTGTTGAGACACTCTGTCGGGCAGTGATCATAATAAAGTCCTTATCAAAAGTGTTGAAGCATGGCGTGGCAGGGGATTTTCTATTTATTCCTATGAGTCGATTCTTTAGACTGGCGACCATTTACCCGAGTCGGTGTAGTTTCCGATTGACTTTGGTTTTTGTCCTAGGTCGTGCCGTGAAAGGAGGCCGATGGACATCTTCTGGGTCATGGTGATCTGCATCATAAAGTGTAAGATGGGTCAACAGGAATTGTCCACCCACGTTGGGTATTAACATCTTCGGGCCACTCGAGGAGTAGTAACTGGAAATGCGTGGCCACGCTCGGAAGAGATCTCTTGTAGATTTTCCGGTCAGACAGTTACTCTCCCAGATCGAGAAAACCACTCTACTTATAATTTTAAATTGCAAGTGCGACATGTAAGACACCTTGCAATGAGTGGGAGGATGTGACGCAAAAGAGACAAGAGAATCGGTAGCACACAACTTGTCGAGACAAGTGGGAGAAATTGTAGGAGGAGGAGTCCTCCGCAATAGTGTTGCTACATGCACAACTTGTATCGGACAAGTGGGAGATTGTTTGAGTAAGTGTCCTCCACAATAGTGCATTTATATAATAAATCTCATTTGGAATATACGTGGCATGATTAGTATATTTTGATACTCCACGTCAGTTGATTAACGTAAATCTGTAACGCTTGGCTGACTAGAGTTTGACGTTATTGTCGTATGACGGCGGTAATCAACTGATCCCTTTAGGTCACACCTATAGGATGAGACCCAAATAGAATACTAATTATTTGTATATGATACAGTTTAATTAGGGCATTACATATATTTTATATGTACGTTTAGTTACGAGAGTTATTTATTGGAAATTGAGTTAGGAACTCATTCCACTTAAGTTTATTAGTCAATTATACGATAACTGACTGAATAAATTTTACGTCTTATTTTAATACGATTAAATAAGATTTAATTTAATGATTAATCGTTAATTCATTTAATTAGTTGAGGTTATGCATATATTTTGAGCTAGAGGTAATTAGTTAATTATATTTACAAAGAGTTGTAAAATAAATTAACTGAACATTGTGGGACCCATTATATATTGATATAATGGTTAAACATCACTTAAAAGTTGAGTGTATATTGATTATTAATTTGAGTCATATAATTGTTATATGATCAAATTAACACTTAATTATACAAGATAATTAAGCATATGATTAATAAGTATTTGTGGGACAAATATCAAAAATCAAAATGGTCCATAATGGACATATGTGCACTGGTTTTGTACATGTGCAAAGGGCATGATTATTGTTCTTTTCTTACACAATACTCCATTTTGATTGTGACATGACTTTCATGCTTTAATCATCAATACATTACCTACACTCTACCATCTTACACAAAGAATAAAATGAGCAAAATGGAGCCCTCTTTGTGCTCATATGTGCCGCCCATAATGGCCTTAAATTGAACAAAAGTTGTTCATTTTTGCACTACTTGATTTTGCTTATTTTTCACTTCTCTTTCTAAACTCAACTTCTCTCTAAACTCTCTCAAACACTAATATTTTTCCTATTACTAGAGTAGTAATAAATCTAATATTAGTTCATATTATCACATGTGTTTTCTAGTAAAAAACTAAGTGATTAGTTTGGGTTTAATCTGTGGTGCAACAAGAAGGAGACCTTCTACTTTGGAGGTTGTTTTATGGAGGATCATTTATCAATTTCATGCTCAAGAACAATAAGAAGGAGTTCTTATTGTGCCCATCTTGAACCGAAAATACCCCATGTAAGGATGTTTTCGTCTTATCTTTTCTTTTATGTTTTTATATTTGCATGCATGATAACTAGATCCTAAATCATTAAGTTAATGTAATTTAATGAACTAATTAGAGGAGTCTAATTAGAGGTCTAGGACTTTCGGGATTCGGATAAATCCTTATAAGTTTGGAAATTTGGGTTTGTGTAACCTTTACCACATATCAAATTTTCTCTATCAAACACAAGAATGTATCCCTAGTCCTTCTTGAGAACTCTATGGATGTTCTTGTAGGCTATCCAATGACACTCATGTGGATTGATTTGTTATTGGCTTGTCATGCTTCTAGCATACAATTTATTTAGGTACATGTATGTAATGACATACATGATTGGTCTCATGTGATCAACAATTCTTAGGTTCAGTGGATGACTATGACCCTATCATAGTGACCCCGCTTTTATCAACATAAACAACCTATTTAACTTGTTGAATAGATTAAGGATCTTATCAATATAAGATACCTTTTAAATGCCAAGCTAAAATCTTCTATTCCACAATAAATTTTGATTTTAGTATACATGTTGCCCTCTTTCAGCCAATCATTAAAATCCAACCACTCCTTTAAAAAAGGTAATATGAATATGTCACTCTTAATGAGTGAAACGTCATTCACGTGGAAAATAATTTCTCCCACTGAACTTCATGTGTTTACATGATAACTTAAACTCCCACTTAAGTTCATGTCTATACATGACTTTAACTCCTACTCAACTTCATGTCTATACATGATATTTCGACAATTCGAGTGAAAAACTTCTTATATTTCATAATAGAAAAAGATCCTCATAACCTCTAGATAGATACATATCATAGGCTTGTGTTATGTACACATCCTATTCCAAATCCCTATTTGGACATGTGCTTTTGTTGTGTATCTAGTATACACCTACTATGAGGTATTTCATTGATGATTTGGATCTAAGCATAGTTACGCATTAACTTAGCTTTTGTAGACATCTACATTATGTCTATCCATGCAACTATAATTGGTCACTTCCAATTAAAACATCTTTATGTTTATAGAATGATTTTGGACAACTCCATATACATCATTCATTTGCATCAATTCCATTTATAATTTATTTTCATAAGTCTCTTATAGACAAAAAAATTCAAAATTTCTAGGTACTTCCACTTCATAGATCATAATCTTATTATATCAATCACAATTTCTTTTGGTCTCGTCACTAGTCTAAGGATTCACCTAAGAACGCTTTCTTTTGGTCTCCTCACTAGTCTTGAGTCTAACCTAAGAACATTTTCTTTTGGTTTCAGTCTTGAGTCTAACCTAAGAACATTTTCTTTTGGTTTCCTCACTAGTTCCTAACTAGTTTTCCGTTCTGGCTTATTTTCTCCCACTCTATCTTAAGAAAAATACAACTATTTTCTTTAAAGATAGCCTTATGAGCCACAAACAATTTTGTACTCATAATAGTGAGGGAGATAGAAGTATCACTTCATGACCTTAAGTGATCTACTAAATATTTCTTTGTAAAGAAATCGAATCTTAGCTTCGAGATAGACTAGTTCTATAAGCTAAAGAGGTGTACTCATATTCATGTCAATTACAATCTTTATAAGTGGTGAGGCCAATTGGTTTGGTAGACTCCCTACTTTGAGTTCAATAACTCAATTTTGACTTAGCAATTGATCTTTCAAAGTGAGAATCAAATTCTTAGCCTTCTATTATAATGATCCAATCATCATAATACTTATATGATCAACTTGAGTCGATACAATTTATGTTATTTGTGCAAGTATAATATGACGACAAGTTTTAGAACTAAAAAGTTTCAACAAACCGAATGACTTGGGTTGAGAACCAAGTCACTAAATCCAATTACAACCAATGTCAATAAAAGGAATTGAACAAATTTCCATGTCAAACAAAGATATTATAAAAGTTTTAAAAACAATGTCTCAAAATACATCCCAAAATTTTGACAATTCAAAATGAGACCAAGCTTCCATAGGTCTTCAATCAGGGGTAGCTACCTTAGCTTCCCTTGAAGAGCTTTCTTAGGCTTGCTTGTCCTAGCCTATATCCTTGCTAGGATGCCCTAATTACAATTAAATAGGGTAAGAATCACAACTCGTATCTATATACCAAAGTTGAGATCATAACATAAACGATAGGGATAAATATTTACCTACTGGAACAACCTTTCCAGTTTTAAGATCTCCAAGATACTTATAGCAATTCCTCTTCTAATGCCCTTCGCCATTACAATAATGGCATTTTTCTTTATTGGAGGCACCCTTCTTGGGCATGGGAGAGCTATTCTTAATAGCTTTACCCTTTTCCCTTGAAGGTAGAGGGCTTCTTCCCTTTACAACCACCTTTCTTGAACTTCCCCTTGCTCCTTTTATTAATATGGAGCACATCCTTGGAAGTGCTAACATTTAGCCCATGTCTCTCTCAGCTTGCACGAGCATCTTGTGCAATTCATGAAGAGAGGTTTTTCATGTTATGCATATTGTAGTTTACCCAAAACTTGACATATGCTTTGATTTTTCCCAAGGAATGTTAGACTCGGTCGATAACGAGTTGTTCGGGAATGGTCACCCCTTGCAATTTAAGAGTCTCAATGTGCTCAATCAATTTGAGTACATGAGGGCTAACTTTTGGTCCTCTTTAGGTTCATGTTGAATAATGTGGAAGCCGTCTCATATTGTAAGATCCTAGGAGCTTGTGAAAAACATGGTCACAAGCTTGGCATAGATCTCATACGCCGTGCTCATCCTATGGCACTCCCTTGAAGATCGGCCTCCATCAAGAAGATCAAAATGTTTTTGATCGCGGCGGACTCTTTGTGGTAAGCCTCATAGGCTCGCCTTGCGGCGGCGGTCGACCTTTCATTAGGTGTTTCGGGAGAGGCTTTGGTAAGATAACGAAACTTGTCGTCACCCTCCGCAGCCAAACGGAGTTGCATATCCCAATTGGTAAAATTAGCGCCATTCTTTTCTAACTTGCATCGATCCATGAAGGATCGAAGCTGTAACAACCCGAAAAGTACCCAATTTTTCTAGTAAAAATATTTACTAACACTTTTCAGTAGAACTTAAGTTTTTAAAATAGAAATTTTTGTTCCGAGTCTTATTTTGAAATT
>JAIUZE010022657.1:0-12747 GCA_022085475.1 Heliosperma pusillum
GCCTCGTTAAAGATAGTATGGCCTATCAATGTCATGGTCCAAGATACTCATTTAGAAATAGAATGGTCAAGACGCCATATACTCATAATTCTCTATGGGTACTTAGTCAACACGACACATATCATACAAGCAAACAGTCACGGAAAACTTCCTATCATGTGACTAATTTCATATAAATCATATTCAAATATCATATCGCCTCATATCTATTAAGGCTCATTCATTCATTCATTAAATAAAACCTTACCTGAAGACAAATCCCCGACCCGAGTCCCGCGACGGGTAATCAGTCAAAACGGGGCTGACTAGATCTTAGTTGACCAAACCCGTTTGCCCAAACGGCTAGAAACAGCGTCTTAGCCATCGAGGCTTTGAACATAAGAATATCACATTCATTTCATTTTATTTCATTCTATTTCTAACATGTGAATTATTAAAATCATACGAAAACCCGCTTGACTTAAAGGATCTCAAAATAAACTATAATCTCGTATTATAATTTCTAACATGTGAGAAATAATAATATATTGAAAACCTTTTAATTAAATAATTTACTTATTAAAATTTCCCACTTGCTCAATATTACAAAACACGATAAAATAACAATACTCAAAAACCGTCACAAGTCCAAGGGGACCCACGGTTCATTTTGGACCGGTTTTGGTCATCTTTTCTAAAAACCGTTTCTTAATATTTCCCGCATGCTTAACATATTTAAAACCCATTAAAACAACAACAAAACAATCAAGTATCGACAAAACCCAAGAACCAAAACACGAACCAACCAGACCGGGCTGGACCGGGTCTGAACCGGCCTGAACCGGCCTGGTTTGGCCCGGTTTTCCAGCCACCAAAACAGCCACCAAAACAGCCACCACCGGCCACCACCAACATCCACTCTAAATTATTTCTAACATGTTTTAATTATCAAACAATCATTTTAACAACCATCCATACCAAAATCATGATTATAAACAAATCATTCAAATATGTCAAGAACCAAAACATGTCATAAAAATTCCATACAACATACAAATCATTACTACTTATCATGCTATTACCAACAATCATAAATAACAATAATATGAACAAAACAAAAGGTATGTAACATTAATTCGTCGAGTAACTCGGAATCGTTACCTTAGCTAGCAAAATCAAGTAGCACCAAAAATAAGAAGTAAAGAAAAACCCGTCTACTAATCTTCTCTTAATATATACGAGTCACCAAACTCGTCTTCAAAATCTTCCCCTATAAGAAATGACAAGAAAATATTATTAGAATTAAAACTTGATTTTCCATAATTAAAGTGTTGAAAACGATTTTGTCGGAATTGAAAATAAACCGTACTTGAAGATGGAGAGTGAAGAGGAGATTCTAGAAATATAAGTTAGGACGGATTTGAATAAGAAATGAAGGTTTTATGACGATTTTGCTCAAGAACGACGAAGAACGATGAAGAACGACGAATAACGATGAAGAACGATTAAAGAAAGTATCAATTTGATCTTAAGTTGATTTATTGTAAAATGGAAAGGTTGTTAGTGAGTAAGTGGATGGGTGTGAGCCGTGTACATATAGAAGAAATATGGAGTCGGGTTTTGAAATTGTTGTTACGGAATTGACTCGGGTTTAATAATTATATTACGGTAATTAATTAGATATTATTCGGTTTTATAATAGTTTAATGAAATATCTAGATATTAATTAGATATTATGTTATTGTAAACAAAAGAAAAGAAAATATCTAGCTTAAGAGAGGAGAAAGAGACGTGAAAAAAGAAGAGAAATCGGGTCTGTTTTTAAGCGATTGCGGAATTTAAGTTGACAGACCGATAAAGTTACAAATATCTTAGATATTATTATTAGTTTAATCATATTAATTAAAAGATCTAACATGAGTAGAAAATAGGTGACATGGGCGTGTGACTCATGCAAGAGTCGGGTTCCGGGTTTGTTTCGGGACTTAAGTTGACTCGCGAATAGTTAAATGACGTTTGGGGTTAAATCATAAAAGTTATTCTTTAATTCCGAATAAATTCAAAATAATTATATTAAATTATGATGAATTTAAATAAATCTTAATAAAAATAAATTAAAATTTATTATTTTTCAAATATAATTTCGGTCTTTAAAATTACGAGGCGAGTCGGGAAAAGTCAACGAAAGTCAAAGTTGACTAAAAAGTCAAGAAAAGTCAAAGATGACTTAAAAGTCAAGAAAAGTTTATGACGACCTATAAGTCAAGAAAAGTCAATGACGACTTTACAAAGTCAAGAAAAGTCAAAGACGACTTAAAAGTCAAGAAAAGTCAAAGATGACTAAAAACGGGATTTTCATGAAATCTCTCAGAAATTCCAAATACGAACGCGGAATTTCAAAATACGACTCGAAACAATAAATTCTATTTTAAAAATTTAAGTCTGCTGAAAAGTATCCATAAGATATTTTACTTAGACAAATTGGGTACTTTTCGGGTTGTTACATATCTCACATCTAAAAATAACATAAAATGGCTAATCCTATGATTATAAATAGGTGTCGTCCTTAAACCTTAGATAAAAGTTTGTAGATGTGATGAATATACTATATATAAATAGTAAAATTGTCTCACATCGTAAAATTAACATAAGGTGGGTGATCCTATAATTATATATAGGAATCATCCTTTGACCTTATATATCAAAGTAAAATCTCCTATAATTATATATAGGAATCATCACCTTATATATCAAAGTGAAATCTTTTAAGACTCTTAAGTATTGTCTTAGAGATCTCTTAAAAATTTGTGTATTATTATCTCCACAATTGTTAAATTTACATCATCAAAAATTAATTTAGAAAAATATTATTAAAAAATTTTAAGTATCATTACAAAAATTATGAAGATAATATAGTTACATTCGTGGTAAAAAAAAATCTTGAAAGTATAGAAACTCATACTATTTATTTGCACATACTTGGTGTAATTTTTAGTATATTATTTGTCCCACATTGAAAAATAATGTAGGTATGGTGAATATATTACTTATAAATAGTAGAATTATCCCACATCAGAAAATTATCATAAGGTGGGTGATCTTATGATTACAAATAGGAATCATATTTGGAAATAAAATTCAATTCAAAATCTTTTGAGTCTCTTACATATTGTCTTAAAGAGCTCTTAAGAGTTTGTATTATAATCTAAATTATAGTTAAATTTACATTATTAAAAATTAATTTAGAAAATTATCATAAATAATAATTTTGATGATAAATTATTTAATGTGTTATTTGAAAAATAATGTAGCTATGGTGACTGGTGAATATATACTATGTATAAATAGTAAAATTGTCCCACATTGAAAAATTATCATAAGGTGGCCGGAGTGATCATAAATATGATCATCTTTTTTATATTGTTAATAAATGACTTTTAAAATATAATAAGTGACTTTTAAAATATTCTTTTATTATTCTAATATATAAAAAGATGGTGTAATATTTAGTTTTTTATTAGTCCCACATTGAAGAATTATGTATGTATAGTAAATATATTACATATAAATAGTAAATTGTCTCACATCAAACAATTACTATAACATATGTTGATTCTATGATTATAAATAGTAGTCATCCTTGAACTTAGGTATAAATCCACAATTTTTTAAGTCTCTTAATTATTGTGTTGAAGAGTTCTAAAAATTTATATTATAATCGTCACAATAGTGAAATTTACATTATTAAAAATTAATTTAGAAAAGTATCATAGATAATAATTTTGATGATAAGCTACTTAATGTGTTATTAGTCTCACATTGAAAAATAATGTATTTGTGATAAATATATATACTAAGTGTAAATTGTAAAATTATCCTATGTCGGAAAATATCATGTGGTGGAGTGATAAAAAATATGACTATACATTGGAGTCATTTTAGTCTCTTAAGTATTGTCTTAATGAACTCTTAAAAGTTTGTATTTTATCTCCACAATAATGAAATTTAAACCATCAAACTTAATTTAGGAAATTTAGGAAAGTATTATATAAGTAATAATTGATGGTGTACTACTTAATAAGTTATTTGTCCCACATTGAAATATAATACAAGTATGATAAATATGCTACGTATAAATAGTATAATTGTCTCACATCGTAAAATTATCCTAAGGTGGGGTGATCCTATAATTATAATATAAGTCATCATTAGAACTTAGATATCAACCTTAATCTTTTGAGTCTCTTAGATATTGTCTTAGAGAGCTCTTAAAAGTTTGTATCCACATTAGTGAAACCTACATTATCAAAAATGAATTTAGGAAGGTATCATAAAAAAATAAAGTGAAAAATCTTTTATTTATCTCAATATACATTTCCTATATTATATTCAAGTGATGCTTATAATTTTTATATAAAACCTTTTACATTTCATTTCACAAAAAAAATATTGTGAAAATGAGTCATCTTTCAAAGTTAGATACTCACCCAAAATCTTTTGAATCTTTTAAGTATTATCTTACATAACTCTTAAAAGTTTGTATTATTATCCCTGCCTTAATGAAATTTACATCATCAAAATTAATTAAGGAAAATATCATAAATAATAATTTTAATGGTGTACAACTAAATATGTTATTTGTCCCACATTGAAAGATAATGTAAGTGTGGTGAATATACTATGTATAAATAGAGGAATTCTCCCACATCGGAGAAATATCATAAGCTGGAGTGATCATGCGATTATACATAAGAATCGTCCTGGAATTAGATATCAATCCAAAATCGTTTAAATCTCTCAAATATTTTTTTTGAGAGCTCTTAAAAGTTTGTATTAATTATGAAAAAAATCTAATTATAAGATTCGTAGTAAAAAAAATGTTATCATTATAGTATAAAATCTCATATTATTTGTACATACTTAGTGTAATTCTTAGTATGTTATATCTCCACCTTGAAAAATAATGTAAGTGTGGTGGAGATACTAATACCTATAAATAGTAGAATTGCCCCATATCGGACAATTACCATAAGGTAGGGTGATCAACCCAAAATCTTTTGATTCTCTTAAGAATTGTCTTAGAGAGCTTAATTCTTAGGTACCTTGGATCATTTTTCGAGTCATATAGATCAAATATAACTTGATTCCTGGCAAAGTTGGTAAAATATTTTTAAAATAGAAGTTGAATCAATATATTAATATTATTTTCTTAAACATTACGGAGTATATTTTATTATAGTCTTACAATTTCAAAAGTTTATTTTTACAAGTTAATTGTTATAGGAAAATTATGAAAATGACATTAATGTAGACCCGTGCATCGCACGGGCATGAAATCTAGTACTTATAAATAATATGCTTAATTATATTGT
Organism: Heliosperma pusillum; assembly: GCA_022085475.1. Lineage (NCBI taxonomy): Eukaryota > Viridiplantae > Streptophyta > Magnoliopsida > Caryophyllales > Caryophyllaceae > Heliosperma > Heliosperma pusillum. The sequence goes on from JAIUZE010022657.1 coordinate 5,352, forward strand.
ATAATTAAGTATTAATTTGATCATATAACAATTATATGACACAAATTAATAAACAATATGTACTTAACATTTAAGTGATATTTTACCATCATATCAATATATAATGGGTCCCACAATGCTTAGTTAATTTATTTTACAACTCCTTGTAAATATAATTAACTAATTACCTCTAACTCAAAATATATGTAAAACCTCAACTAATTTAACAAATTAACGATTAATTACTAAACCAGATCTTATTTAATCATATTAAAATAAGATATAAATTTATTAGTCAATTATTGTATAATTGAATAATAAACTTATTTGAATTTGAGTTCCAAACTCAATTTCTAACAATGAACTCTCATAACTAAACGTACATATCAAATATATGTAATGTGCTAAATAACTGTATCATATACAAATAATTAGTTCTGCTATTTGGGTTTCATCCTGTAGGTGTGACCGAAAGGGATCAGTTGATCACCACCGTCATACAACAATCACGTCAAACTCTTGTCAACCAACCGTTATTAATTTACGTTAATCAACTGACTAATCATATATATATATATATATATATATATATATATATATATCTATATTATATAGACATATATAATATATATAGAAGGAGACCGGTGAGAACAACTAAGATAATGAGAACCGTGAAGAACTTCACTACGAAAATTTTATTTTTAAAAAATAAGGCATTTTTGGTGTTCGTCGTATGAATTTATGGGCTCAGGTAACATACATCTTGGTCGAAAAACTATAAGTGTTACTAACGGAAATTGAGGTGAAAACTATGATTTATTAATTTTCATGCACCTAGTCAGTCAGTTTCATGCATCTAACAATTTCAGCACTGGTGCTACATTTTAATGGCATCTAGAGCCCGTTATTTCATGACCTAGTAACTGTTTTCATGCATTAGCATTTTCGTTCACCTAGGTCTCGTTTTCAAGCTTTAGAATAATTTTTAGTGTACAAATTGAATTTATGTAATTAAGTACATATTTTTATAATAAAGAAATAAATTTTGGTTTAGTGACGCAAGTATTTTTTGCGTGAATAAACTTAACACTAATGTAAAATGATCCCAACCAAAACTTTCGAAAACGATTGGGTGGAGATTTAGTGAGTGTTCTCACGGGTCTCATTAGGTTAGTGGTTTCTCACGGAGCTGGCACCTATATATATATATACATATATATATAGAGATAGAGAGAGAAGAGACAGAGAAGAGATAGTAGCATACAGGATAGTTAGATATATACATATATATATATATATATACATATATATATATATATATATAGAATTAGGATCCGGTGAGAACCATTAAGATAATGAGAACCGTGAGAACTCCGCCTTACAAAATTTATTTTTTAAAACTAAAGTAATATTTGGATTCGGCGTAGAATATTATGGCTAGATAACATATTTCTTGGCCGAAAATTTAGAAGCTACTAAAGGAAATCGAGTCGAAATATATTTTAGTCTGTTTAATGCACCTAGTAGTCTGTTTCATGTATAACAATTTTCATGCACCTAGCCGTCATTTTCATGCACCTAGTAATTGTTTTCATGCATGTAACAATTTTCATGCACCTAGTGCTCGTTTTCATGCATTGGGAGTAGCTTTAGTTTATCTAATTGAATTTAGGTACATTAAGTACATAATTTTTAATATAATCAATAAATTTTGTTTATTTACTGCAAATATTTTGATTGGACAAACTAAACTAATTGTAAATGATCCATCAAAACTTTCGAGATAAGATTTGGTGGACATTTAGTGAGAGTTCTCATGGTTCTCATTATGTTAGTGGTTCTCACCGGATCCTAACCTTATATATATATTATATATATATATATAGTCAATAAATACCCCAATTATATTCCGTAATGAGATTTATTATGTGGCGCACTATTGTGGAGGCCACCTACTCCAACAATCTCCCACTTGTCTGACACAAGTGTGCGTCACCAATTCTCTTGTCTCTTTATCACATCTCTCACTCAACGCAAGGTGTCTTTCAGGTCGCACTTGCGATTGATTATATCTAGAGTGGTTTTCTCGATATGGAGAGTAATTGTATGACCGGAAAATCTACCATAGATCCTTTTCCGAGCGTGGCCACGCATTTACAGTAACTACTCCTCGAGTGGCCTGAATATGTTTGTACCCAACGTGGGTGGACAATTCCTATTGACTCATCTACTCTGTAAGATGCAGATCACCATGATCCAGAAGATGTCTATCGGCCTCCTTTCACGGAACGACCTAGAACACCAACCAAAGCCAATCGGAAACTGCACCGACTCAGATAGACAGTCACCAGTCAAAAGAATCGACTCATAGGAATAAGATAGAAGACCCTGCCACAACCAGACATCAATTAATTGATATAAGGGTCTCTACAAAGGTCAATGTCCGACAGAGTGTCATACAGTCTGTCTATGTAATTGACCAGTCGTCTCCATGACCCCATGGTGCTGAACCAACCATCGATCAACTTACAATCTAGTCACTTCGAGACGTCACCTCATTGAGTGACTAGGGACAAAATACTAATTTCGTCCTATTCACTTGAATAAGGTCCAACATTGTCTTACAATCTATTCGGATAAACAAAGTATTAAATTTAGTCAAACTAAATTAAAGAGTTTATAATAATTCTCGAACAATGAATGCAATTATCATATTTGAAATAATTAATATAACATTCAATTATTAAATATTACATAATCTAAAGATATTCGGGTACTCGTCTCAATCCCATTGTGACGACATGACCATCATGCTTAGTCTTTGATAAAGGCTGGGTTAAAGGATCAACAATGTTATCATCTGTCTGAACCTTACAAATGTCAATTTCATTTCTATCCACGTAATCTCTAATTACATGATATTTCCTAAGTACATTTCTAGACTTATTACTAGACTTGGCCTCTTTTGCTTGAAAGATAGCCCCACTGTTACCACAATAATTTGTGATAGGATCTTTGGCAGTAGGGACTACTCCTAGTCCTTCCAAAAATAACCGTATCCACACAGCTTCCTTTGCAGCTTCAGACGCTGCAAGGCGCTCTGCTTCTGTTGTAGAATCCCCTGTAACGCTTTGCTTGAAACTCTTCCAGCAAACAGCTCCTGCATTCATCATATAAACATAGCTAGATTGGGATTTCATATCATCCCTATCTGTCTGGAAAATGGCGTCCGTGTAACCCTTTACACGCAAATCAGTCTCACCTCCAAACACTAAGAACAAATCCTTAGTCCTTCTCAAGTACTTAAGGATGTTCTTTACGGCTATCCAGTGACTCTCACCTGGACTGGCTTGGTAACGACTTGTCATGCTCAAAGCATATGCAACATCGGGACGAGTGCACATCATAGCATACATGATTGATACAACAGCGGATGCGTAAGGAATCAATTTCATGCGTTCAATCTCCTCGGGTTTGGTAGAGCACTCTGACTTGCTCAAAGTGATCCCACTACCTATAGGAATAAAGCCTCTCTTAGAGTCTTTCATGTTTAACCGATCAAGAATTTTATCAATATATGTTTCTTGACTTAATGCTAGTATCCTTCTAGATCTATCCCTATAGATCCGGATACCTAAGGTGCGATGGGCCTCTCCTAAGCCTTTTATTTGGAAATGAATCCCAAGCCACTCTTTCACAGAAGTGAGCATTGGTATATCATTCCCAATATGTAGTATGTCATCTACATACAACACTAGAAAGGTTACCTTACTCCCACTAAACTTCATGTATAAACATGGTTCCTCGACACTTCGAGTGAAACCATTTTGTTTAATTACATGATCGAAACGATGATTCCATTTCCTAGATGCTTGTTTAAGACCATAGATTGATCTCTTAAGTTTGCACCCCATCTTAGGGTCTAATGGATCCACAAAACCTTCAGGTTGTGTCATGTACACTTCCTCTTCTAGAATCCCATTCAAGAAGGCGGTTTTGACATCCATTTGCCAAATCTCATAATCATGAAATGCGGCAACTGCTAAGATAATCCGTATGGACCGAAGCATGGCGACTGGGGCGAAGGTTTCGTCATAGTGAAGACCATGAACTTGGTTGAAACCTTTTGCCACCAATCTAGCTTTGTAAACATCATTATGTTCATCTATGTCGCTTTTGATTTTATAGATCCACTTACACTGAAGAGGTATTACCTCCTTATGTAAATCAACCATGTCCCATAATTGATTGTCGTACATAGAATCCATTTCGGATTGCGTGGCCCCTAACCATAACTTTGAGTCAGGACTAGAAATGGTTGCTTTGTAGGTAGTAGGTTCGTTAATTTAAAAATGTAACACATTGTAATCACCACCTTCCTCTATAATACCAAGGTATCTATCAGGTTGGTGACTAATTCTGCTTGACCTCCTAGGTTCCGAAGGAATTATGACCGCATTAGACGAAAAGGGAACGTTTTCCTCGTTTTCCTCTACGTCCTTTTCAGTTTATGGCTCTTGGACTTCGTCAAGTTCAATTTTTCTCCCACTCTGTCTTTTAGAAATAAAATCGTTTTCTATAAAGACTTCATCACGAGACACAAACACTTTGTCCTCGTGTTAACTGTAGAAGTAATAACCACGTGTTTCCCTTGGATATCCTACAAATAGACATTTGTCGGATTTAAGTGCGAGTTTATCGTCAGACTTATTCTTAACAAACGCCTCGCATCCCCAAATTCTCATGAACGAGAAATAAGGGACTTTCCCTGTCCATATCTCATATAGAGTCTTGTTTGCCGCTTTAGTCGGGCTTCGATTTAGTGAGAATATAGCAAATAAGATAGCGAAACCCCAAAAATAATCAGGAAGCTCTGTTAGACTCATCATAGATCGAACCATATTTAATAAAGTTTGATTTCTCCTAATACTTCACTTGCTCATGTCCCTTTTCCCGTAAAAGGAGCACGAGTCATCTTGCCTAGAACACAAGATTCGCATACACCATAAGATTCGCAATCGAATGGATTGAGTAATTTCGATGAAACAAGTTTCTTTATGCGTCGTTCGTTTATGTGCCCTCAACGACAATGCCAAAGGTATGATTGATTAGGTTCACCCGTTTTAAGCCTCTTGTTTTCTACATGATAGACCTCTTTTGCAATATCTAGAGTGCAGCAGGAGCTGGGGCACAGGGCAGGGCAGAATTCAACCCTAGGGACAGGGGGCAGGCCAAGGGGGATCAAGGGGTGAGCATTGGCAACCAAGGGGAGGTCTACATGGGTATCCAAGGGTCAATCTGGGGGCAAGGGATGGGTAACAAAAGGGGAAGCTGCAAGCTGAGCAATGTTGGCCAGGACACGAGCCAGGACACGAGCCAGGACACGAGCCAAGCAAGCCAAAGACAAGCCCACCAACACCCCACCACAATATCACAAAAACAGCCTACAACAACCACTTGGGGAAGCCATAACTACCACCACACTTCAAACCACCAGCTACCACCAAGCCCAGCTAAAACCTTACCCACCTAGGTCCAAAAAAAGACCTAGGGAACCAGTTCCAAAACACAACACAACTACCCTAAAAATCCAAATCAAAACAGCCTACCTAAAGCATAAAGCATAAAGCAGTCTTTCCATTTATAGCTAAAAACTGAAAGACTATCTCCAAAAGTCTTTCCTTGTCTTCCCTACTATTAGAACTACTGCAGAAGAAGGTCAAGGAGCATTGATGAGCCTCGTCCACAAGCTTCAAGCCAACACCAAGCAACAAACACAACCTGGAGCAGGTCACTATCAAATGTCTGCATTTTGTCTGTTTTCTTTTGTATTGTCAGTCTGAATTTGTAGCCAGTATTTTGTTATCTTTCAGCAACTAATCGTGGCCCTTAGATGATCCTCTAGGGTTGTATTAGATCAAGCATTGAGGCCTATATAAGGACCCATGCTCTTTTGTACAAGGCAGTTGATTATTGAATGAAAAAAACTGAGCATTGTTCTCATTTCTAAAATCTTTCCAACTTATGCATTGTCTTGGGTGAAAGTCAGGCCAGATAACTTCCTGTGCTAGGCTGTGGTTGTTGATCTAAGTCTGTGGCAAGTTAAGATATCCCTGTGCATAGACTGTGGGGTGTTTTGCTTGTTGTTTAGTTCAAGTCTGCTTACCTGTGCTTGGCTGTGGTAAGGAGCCTTAAATAGTCTAGTTTGTTGTTTGATTCCCTGTGTTGAGCTGTGGGAGTTGAGTAACATCCATATCCAGTGCTAGATAGGAGTCTAGGGTCCAATTCCTAACACACCCCTATAATATCACTGCAATTCTGGCATCAGAGCTTTGGTTGTGAGGCCATTGTTATCCTAACTAAAACAAAAACACAAAAAATAACCCAATGAGTGAAGAGAGGCTTGCAGGTATTGAAGGCAAGGTGGATCAGCTAGCAGGCACTGTCAATGTAGTGCTGGCTGCCTTGAACACTGTCATGGAGAACATTGCTCCTCCACTGAGGGGAAGACCACCCCCTAGAGGCAGAGGCAGAGGTCGTGGCCACATGGGCATGGGAAGAGGACAGCCCCTGCAGGAGGAAGAAGGGTCAGACTCAGGAGAAAGCAAAAGAACTTATGAGGAGATTCCAGAGCACACTGACAAGCATCTCAAGGTAGAAATTCCTGAATTCTCTGGTAGTTTAAACCCTGATGATCTATTAGAATGGATTAGGGATGTTGAGAAGGTATTTGAATACAAAAGTTACTCTGATATTAAGTCTTTTAAAGTTGCTGTGCTAAGATTGAAAGGGTAGGCATCCCTATGGTTTGACAACTTAAAGCACCAAAGGATTAAGGAGGGTAAGGAACCTCTTAGGTCTTGGTCAAAACTGAAAAAGAAGATGCTAAACAAATTTGTCAATAAAGACTACACCCAAGATCTGTTCATTAAACTATCCAAACTGAAACAAGAAGAGAGGTCTGTAGAAGCATACCTAAGGGACTTTGAGCAATTGACTCTCCAGTGTGAGGTCAATGAGAAACCTGAGCAAAGGATTGACAGATTCTTAGAGGGTCTAGATAGGAGCATTGCTGCTAGAGTAAGGATGCAACCTTTGTGGTCCTATGATGATGTTGTCAACCTGGCTTTGAGGGTTGAAAAAATGGGGAAACCCAAACCAGCTCTACCTAAGCCTGTTACTAGACCTGCATACAAACCTTACAGTGGTATTAGGATGGGAGAGACCCCTAAGACAACCAGCCAATCAACCACAGACAAAGGAAAGGGAGTTGTGAACTCTAAACCCAACCCCACCCCAACTGAGAACAAAATCAGATGTTTCCAATGCCAAGGTTATGGTCACTTTAGGAAGGACTGTCCTTCTAAGAGAACCATGACACTTATGGAGGTAGCAGAGTGGGAGAAGGAGGGATTAG
>JAIUZE010022659.1:0-10527 GCA_022085475.1 Heliosperma pusillum
TGGATGACAACGGTGGATCTCAAAAACAATGTAAACGTAGCCGATTATTAAATTGATTATGGTGAGTGGTTAATGCGTAAGTTGTTGTATTGTGTTTCGTTTTTTTATTTGTGGTTTTATTTGCTTAAGTTTTAATTTTATTGTTCTACTGTTAGTTTAATTTTATTAAGTGGATGATTAACGATTTTATGGTTCATCGTACACCCTGCACCGCCAAAATGATGCACAAGGAAGAATGAAAATTGTCTATCATAGGTTGTCTCAAATGAAGATTCAGGTTATCTGAGTCGAAATTTAGGCTTTATTATTGTTTGTTTTTGTTCTTGTTCTCAAGGGCTTAAATCTTGGCCACTTTAATCAGTAAAGACTCAAATTTAGTTTCAATCATTACATAGACAATAACCAATAATATTGGTTCCTATTTGTCTCAAACCGTTCTCCTGCTTGATTTAATTTCCAGGAAACATCGGGAACAAAAAAGAATAAGAGTAACGAGAAGGACAAGGGAAGGCAAAAAATTAGAGCTTAACTGAGGTGAACACTAAACTGTTGTTTACCAAGATCACTATATTGGAAAGGTATTAAACCCGTATCATTTACATTAACTCCGTCTCACTCCACTATCAAGATCGTACTCCCCTTTTGATTTGATTCAAGTGCTTTTTCTTCTGGCTTAATTTTGGTGGGCTTGTTGTCCTTCACTTGATTTAGCCATTATTATCTGTTAAAGGTTTTCTTTTTCTTGAATTCAATGAGATTATGTGTATAATTAAAGTGGGTCTTACATTATTTGATATAGATGGGTATATGTAAGGTATGGTGTCTTTGAACAGAAATAGTAATGAGGTAGGTATATTGCTAGCGAGAGAAATAACGATGTTCAAAAACCCATCAGATTTCTGTAAATTTTTCAATTTTCTTGTTGATTTATGATGGATTTTTGGGGGTTAGCTTTGCTTGTAATTCACAATATCAAGTTGTGAAGGGGAAAAAGGAGTAATTAAATATGTCAATATTTCTGTTTGTTGTTATAGGTTATTAAATCCAAATGGAATGGTGGATTACAGAAACCCAAAATCACAAACAAACATTAAGGGGAGATCCGAGTATGTACCTGGTTTGACGTATCCTTAATCCATCAAAGTCTCTTCATGAGGTTATTGCAGGTATGTGCGCGACGGCTTATCGCTACATGAAGCTGATAGGAAAAAAGAAATGTGGATACTCAGATCTTTAAGAATTTATCAAGTGAGGCAACATTATCCATGGTAGTTTGTTTTTTCATGTGGTTTCTCCGTAGTTTAAGACTGTAATTGCTGAATTGGGCTTCAATCATATAGTTAAATAAGCATTATAAGGATTTTTCCTAGCATGAGATAACGTCCCGTACATTTAGAATCTCATTCACATCTTGTCGAAGCGTGTGACGGTGATACACGAAAGTCATGGTCTATATTTGTACCTAAGAAGTAACTGAACAATAACTCCGCTTCAAAAGCCTTCTTCATCCACAGAATGGTGATCACTTTAAATCGTCATCGAAGTTTACCCCCACTACAAGGTTTAATTGTTGATTTTATTTCGTCATTAAAGTTGCCCCTGTAAGGTTTAATTTTTTATTTTATTTTGTGAATTGTTTTTGTCGAGTTTAGGGTTTTGCTTTGATTTTTGATGAGAAAGTGGGTATTTCTACAATTTCCCAAATATAGAGAGATTAATAGTCAAAACTGACAATTAAAGTCAAAAGTAGCAACTTTAATAACATATTTTTACAGTAAACTTGGTGTAGTTAATCTCAACAATGATCGCTCCCTTTCAGCCGTTCTCATCTCCAGTATTGTAATCCCTCATCTGCCTCTGCCACTCCTCACATTAGTATAATGTAAGACCCACTCATTTAACTATAACATTATCTATTTAATGTGGTTTTCAGGGTGGGGAAGACGTACAAATCAAGATGAAATGAAATCTTTCAGAGCATATACTCCAAAAAAGAAGGTAATATTTTTTTGGTACTGAATGTGTAAAAAAAAATAGTACTCAAAGCAGACAACTGCACTACATAATCTAGATTGTTGTTGTGGGTACTCTACCTATCACATGTCATTTCTTTGTTAAATTCGTTTTGGTTATTTATTCATTGTGGGCCTTGTGGAGAATGGTAATTTGATTTTTGGGTACCGATCATCCCCCCTTAGAAAACACTTAGAAATAAGTATTATTAATTGCGAGTTGTTTGCCTAGTGATTTATTTTAATCTTTTCAAGTTTTGTATAGATTTTAGAAAGTGCTGAATTTGCCTGACAAATAGGTTCCCTAACATGACTTCACATTTACATTAAAAAATGGGTATTTGGCATTTTCTTGTGACACTTTGGTTTTAGTTTCCATAATCATGGAACTAGGGGACCATTGTTTCTCATCTACGAGCTATAAAGAAACAACTGGAATTGAATACGAGATCACATTTATTTGGACAGATTTGGTATGTCTTGAACTATATGATATATGAGTTAACTACATACTCTTGTACAGGTTTCTAGCTGGAGTGATTTCATGAAAGGCAGAAAGAAAAAAGTGAGAAATTGCCGCTTTTCTCAAGTTTAATTTGATTTCCGCCAATATGCTCTTTTATCATTTACTGTACTGTTATGCTGATTGTAAGGGAGAGAGCTTAGACCGCCAAAACAGAAAATAGAAGATCTGAAAAAAGTGAGAAATCTTGATGAGGGACGGTAGGTCTCGTACAACATTCACTATTATAGCTGAAATTTTATCACTTCTTAGCCTCCATTGTTATTAAGATTGTCTAACACGAAATTTACCCTGACCCACACTTTCACTGAGGAGAAAAAGTCAATGATTGAAAGAAAAAAAGAGAAGCAGAGTGAAAGGGTATCAACTATGGCGGGGAGGAATGAAGAAGATTAATAGGTATATATTTTCTCATTTGTATATTATTTTTCGGTTGATATGCCAACATTTTCTTGCCATTAAAATGTCCTTCATGTGGTGATTGAGGTTGGTGGAGGAAGAGGGTGTTGGAGGAGGAGAACGAGGAGGTGTTGGTTTAGGTCAGAGGTTGGAGAAGGAGAGAGAGCACGTGTTGGTTTAGGTAAGAGGTTGGAGGAGGAGAAAGAGGAAGGTGTTGGTTTAGGTAGGAGGTTAAAGGAGGAGGAGGTTCAGGTTAGTGGAAGAGGATGATTAGGCGGTAGTGGTTAGGTAGAAGGTTGGGGTTTGAGGAGGTGGAGGAGGACGACAAGAAGGAAGAGGTGGTGGTTGAAGGATATGGAGGTGTAGGAGGTTGATATTGGAGGTTAAGGGAGGGGTTTAGAAGAGGATCGAGGACGAGGTTATAGGACGAGAGGCAGATTGGAGGAGGTTAGAGGACGAGAGGCACAACATGTAGTAACTAGAGCATGTATATTATCTGAGGTTCAAGATCCCTTGACCCTTAATTGTAAACTAGGACATATGTTTAGTGTATTCTATTTTCATTTTCAATTTGGGTACTTTATAATTTCTCCCATTGTCCTTTCCCTCGCAAGCTTAGTGCGTGGGCTTGAATTGGAAAATGAATCACTATTTTGCGGGTGTTTCAATAAGCAACCATTTACATTTACTACCTTAATGTAGTTGCTTGGTTTGGAAATGTAGGAGACAGCCAAAATCCAAAGACGGTGGAATGTAAAAGATGCATAGAGGTTTGCTACTAAATAGGGTGACCTCCATGTTCCAAGTTTACTGTTATTGCTCACAACTTGATGTGATGGACTATGTAGCTTTATCAAAAGTGAGAATTTTTGTTTTTCATTTTCATTTTTTCTCCTTATTTCGGATCTTACAATAAATTGTTTATTTTCACCAGCCCTTGTCCATCACCATTTGTGTTTAGTGATTTTTTTCATCTTATTGTTCTTCTCAATATTGAATGTGTATCTATTGTTTCGACATTTATTAAATTTTTCTTGTTTCTACTCTGATGGATTTGATTGAGCAATATACTTACGCCATCTTTATAACGGGCACAATAAAAATAGGATAAATAAATGTCGTCGTTCAACGCGCGCGGAGCAACTTAATGTAGTTATGTTCTTTAATAACTAATCCTCCAAAAAAGGGTTCACACTAACTACAATTAATTTGTACCTAAAACAGACATGAGAATCAAATATTAACATGCTCATTAAATGAAAATTAAAGTATCTTGGTGTACCGCGCGCAACGCGCGCGGTGCAACAACTAGTAAGCTCAAATATGTGGTGCGTTGACATATGAGTAGTTTTCATGTAAAGCCTATAACTTTTTTATATGGCAACAACACATAGTATAGTATTGGTCCAAAATAAGGATGAGAGAGAAAGTTAGAGAGAAGGAAAGCTCTAATTTTTTCTAGGTTTTTGTGTCTCTTTTGCAATGGCAAAAAAGAAAGGTGCTAATCATCCTCAATCAATTAATCAAAAAAATCAAAATAATAATAATAATAGTTCATCTAGTAGTATTAATAATAATAATAATATTACTCAAAATAATAATAATGGTAATACTAACGGTACTAATTGTAATATTACAAATGTGTCGACTCCTTCTAACAGATCCAAGGGCACTGTTCATGTGGAAACTCTGTTAGAAGAAATTGAAAATGCTAGGCGGGAAGTAAATGTGGTGATCCAAAGAGATGCGAATGAAGATGATTTGTCTGGGTGGAATTTGGTTCAATCCAGGAAGAAGAGTAAAGATAGCATGTCTTCGTCTTCTCGTTTGGCTCCTATTGATGAAGTGGAAGTAATTGGTGGGGAAAACAGGAAGATGGGATTAAAACTAACTATTGAGGATGTTGAATCAGAAATTGACTATTGGAAGTGGTCATTATATGGATATGTGATGGGGGCTAATCCTCCACGAAATGTTCTTGAGGGTTTTCTTCGAAGGATATGGACTGGGTATGAAATTTCCTCCATCTCTTTTCTTCCTAATGGCCTTTTTGTAGTTCGGATAGGTCAGCCTGAACATCATAAGCTTATTTTGGAAAATGGTATGTTTGTGTTTGATGGAAAGCCTATTGTATTGAATGCGTGGTCGCCTGACATTAAGATTGCTAAAGTCTCTGTTAAAAAGGTTCCTATATGGATTAAGTTAACAGGTCTGAATCTGAAGTTTTGGGGGGCTAAGTGTTTGGAGAAATTAGCAGGGTTGATAGGACGGTTTATTCGTATTGATGATGCTACCCTTGAGAAGAAATTGCTGGGTTTTGCACGGATTTTAGTTGAAGTGGAGATTGATCAAGGATTTCCGAATTCTATTAGTTTTGAGGATGAAAAGGGTTGTGAAATCATAGTGGATGTAGAGTATGACTGGTTGCCTGTTACTTGTCAAAAATGTAAAGGAATTGGTCATAAGACTGAAGTTTGTAGGCGTAAGATATATGGTGTCAAAACTGTTCAGGTACCTAAACAAGTATGGAAGCCAAGGGTGATGCCAAGTGTGGTAGTAGATCCTAAGGAGTTTCCCCCATTAACAAAAGTACCTGATGTTAATTCATCTATGGTTACACCTATTAATACTCCTATTGCTCCTGCTGCTACTGTTTTCACTCCAGCAAGAGTGATTAATAGACTGACTAGGAATGAAAGTAGGACTATTGGAGGTACTGAGGATGAGTTTGCAGTTAATTTTAATGATGAATTAAATCAAGTTATCTCACAATCTGAAATGGTTGATAAAGGAGGGGGCAAGGAGCCCTGCCTTGATAATGATTAAGTTTGGTATGTGGAATGTTAGGGGCTTAAATAGTGATACAAAACAGGCTGATGTCAAGTGGTTCTTGCATCAGTATGATGTTGATCTGTTTGGGCTCCTTGAGACTAAGGTTAAGCCTTTGTCTCTAAATAAAGTAGTTGCTAGTATGGGTGTTGGTTGGGAGATTGTTACTAATACTATTTGTCATCCTGGTGGTAGAGTTTGGATTTTGTGGAAGTCTTCTAGGGCTGATGTTGAGGTTCTTAGTATGAGTGATCAATTTATCCATACTAAGGTGAAGGATAAAAGTGTGGGTTGTGTGTTTTTTGCTACCTTTGTTTATGCTTTCAATAGGATTGAAGATAGAGTACCTTTGTGGAATGATTTGATGGCCCTTGCTGTTCCAGATGCATGGGTATTGTTGGGTGATTTTAATAATGTGTTATATATGAATGAGAGATTGGGGAAGCCTGTAAAGATGGAGGAAATTAGGCCTTTTCAAAGGGTGGCGAATATTTGTGATCTGTATGATTTGAAGTCGACTGGTTCTTTTTTCACTTGGAATAACAAACATCCTAGTGAAACTAGAATTTTTAGTCGTATTGATAGGGTGTTAGTAAATGGGTTATGGATAAACAAATGGACTGATTGGTTTGCTCATTACTATCCTGAAGGGGCCTTTGATCATTGCCCTTGCATTGTTTCTTGTGGAGGTAATGTTAGTGTGAAAAAGAAGCCTTTTAAATTCTTCAACATGTGGACTAAGGTAGCTGATTTCTGTTCTTTGGTTGAGATGGAATGGAGAAATAGGGTTGAGGGTACTAAGAGTTTCCAACTTATCACTAAATTGAAGAGATTGAAACCTGTTTTGAAGCAGTTGAATAAGTCCATGTTCTCTGATGTTGAAAGGAGTGCTGATGTTGCTTATCAACTGTTAATTGAGAGTCAGATGGCATTACAACTTGATCCTTCCAATGCTGGCCTGATGGATAAAGAATTTCAACTTAGGAATTCTTATACTATGTTGGCAGAGGCTAGGATTGGTTTTCTTAGGCAAAAAGCTAAGTGTGCGTGGGCTTTTGAAGGTGATGCTAATACTAGTATGTTTCATCATGCTATTAGGCATAGGCAAATTCAGAATAAGGTTGTTTCTATTGAGAATGACAGTGGTGAGTTATGTACTGACCCTGAACATATCCTCAAAGCTTTTATTGATTTCTATAAACAGCTACTGGGTACTAGTGCTACTACTTCCAACTGTCATGAGCATGTTATTAAGCAGGGTACTTTGGTTGAGGAGGAGGACTGGGCTGATATGTGTAGTATTCCTTCCCACATTGAGATCAAGAGAGCCATGTTTTCTATTCCTGATGATAAGAGCCCTGGTCCTGATGGTTACACTAGTAAGTTCTTCAAGGCAAGTTGGAATATAATTAAGGATGATGTTTGTGCTGTTGTGGTGGATTTTTTTGTGACAGGGAAGCTGCTCAAACAGTTGAACTGTACTAATCTTGTGCTGATACCTAAAGTTGAGAATCCAAAATCTGTCAAGGAATTTCGTCCTATAGCTTGTTGTAATACCATTTATAAGGTTATTTCTAAGCTAATTTGTGACAGGCTTAGTGATAGTCTTACTAAAGTGGTTCATGCTGCTCAGTGTGCCTTCATTAAGAACAGAAGTATCCTTGGAAATATTCTGATTAGTCAAGATTTGGTCAGATTATATACTAGAAAGAGTGTTTCTCCAAGGTGTCTTATGAAGGTGGATTTGAGAAAGGCTTATGATTCTATTGAGTGGAGATTTGTTGAGCAAATGCTGCAAGGGTTACACTATCCTCCTATGTTGATTAAGTGGATCATGGAGTGTGTTAGCACTCCTAGTTATTCTATTGTTCTCAATGGTCAGAATCATGGTTTCTTTAAGGGAGCTAGGGGTCTCAGACAAGGGGATCCTATGTCTCCTCTATTATTCACTCTTTGTATGGAGTACTTGAGCAGGCTGATGCAGATTATTGAGAGGTTTCCTGGATTCCATTATCATCCTCTTTGTAAACCCCTGAAGTTAAATCATTTGATGTTTGCTGATGATCTTCTCATGTTTAGTAGAGGAGATGTTACTTCCATTTTTGCCATTATGGAAGCCTTTAAGATCTTTTCTATTTCTTCTGGTTTGCACATTAACTCTGATAAGTCTGAGTTTTATTGCAATGGGATCAAGAGTGATACTCTTCATCATATTCTGCAAGAAACAGGTTTTAGGAAAGGTTCTTTGCCTTTTAAATATTTAGGGGTGAATATCTCACACAAAAGATTGAATAAAATGGATTGCAATATCCTTATTGAGAGGATGGTTAAGAGGATTAGAGGCTGGAATAGTAGGAAGATTTCGTATGCAGGCAGGCTTGTTTTAGTGAAATCTGTGCTCTCTGTTATTCACAATCACTGGTCCCAAATTTTTGTTCTTCCTATGGGGGTGATGGATAAGATTAAGTCGTTATGCAGAACATTTCTATGGGAAGGGACTGATAAATACTCTAAAGCTCCATTAGTCTCTTGGAATATTCTTTGTAAGAGTAAGGAGGTTGGTGGTTTGGGTTTAATTGATAGTCATCAATGGAATATTGCTGCTATTGGTAAGCTAGTTTGGTGGATTGCTTGTAAACAAGATCATCTTTGGATTAAATGGATTGGGCACATTTACTTGAAGACTTCTTCCTGGTTTGATTATACTCCAAATGCTAATAGTTCTTGGGCATGGAGGAAAATTTGTGAGATTAGGGATGTACTTAAAGCTGGTTATGTGAATGGTCATTGGGGGGGCTTGAATGAGGAGTACTCCATTGCTAAAGGTTATGCTTGGCTTACACAGAATTCTGGTTCCAAGGTTGATTGGCATTGTATTGTGTGGAATAGGTATAATCTCCCTAAATGGAATTTTCATATGTGGTTGCTAAAACAGGGTAGACTTCTTACACTAGATAGGCTGTTCAAGATGGGTTTGGATGTTCCAAGGATGTGTTTCATTTGTGGTGCTGTGCAGGAAGATCATAGTCATTTATTTCAGAATTGTCATTATGCTCAGCAATGCTTTAGGATTGCAGGTGATTTGATTAAGATTTCTTATGACATTATGATGAATTCTGATAGGATCCAACACATGAGAGGTTCTATGTTACGTAGACAGATTATTATGGCAGTTTATACTGGTATTTGTTATAGTATTTGGAGAGTTAGGAACATTTGCAGGTTAGAGGGGCATGTACTTTGTCCTAGTGTCCTTGTCAAGCAAGTTCATGCTGATTGCAGGAGAAGGATGCTACATGGTTTCATGGGTGCTATGCGACTTTCTGATAGTTGTTGGTGCAGGGATGTTGGTTTGGTTCAGTAAGATTGCATCTGTTTTGATGATCATTGTGGGATGTGCTGCAGTAAGTAATGTTGAAGGGGGAGTGAGGATGCTGATGCTCTTGGTCCTTTTTGGATGCTCAGTTAGGAAGTTGATGTAATTGGAAGTGGTGTGATTTTGTATTATGATGTCTTAATCTTAGTATTTGTAGTTTTGGTACGAATTGGCTGGTTTGTAATTGGTATTGCCTAAATTGTTGGGCTAGTTATAAAATTTCTTACATTTCACCAAAAAAAACAACACATAGTATCTGAAAATCTTGTTCTTGATTTTTCTAACAGAAGGTCGTAATAAAAAATCATATGGAATTCTAACTTCGGAAACCTCGTTTTTGGAAACCTCTCCACCTTGAAGCTCCATGTCGTCAATTCATTAGTGCTAGCCAAGAGGGTGATGATCGCAATGGGATGGAATGTAAAACTCAAGAGATGTTTAATATGCCTAAATGAGCATATATTAGGTATAATTAACATGTGTAAAATGGGGTGGGGAGGGAGCTATATACACAGGGTATGTCGATGCAGCCATTTAAAATATGACATATCCGTTATATATATATATAATTAAACGAGTCAAACAAACAGATGAAAGTATGAAACAAAAAACTAAATATTTCGGAAATACAAACTCTTATTTTATCCATCTATGAGTATATATGATACTCGTTGATTAATAGCATTTGCTCCGTTTTATGCTTAACTGGAGGGGAGACGAACTGATAAACTTGAGCAATGGTACAGTAGAGCTCAAGATGACCAATTACGATAGTATGGCACATGTGTTCTTATTTGGCGTGCTCTATGCGCCACAAAATTTGTATGTAGTAGAAAATCTAATTTAAGCATCTTTAAAAAGTGGGATACTGGGATGTAGGATCCACGAATGTCGCTTTTTGTTTTGTTTATTTAAATTTATTGGTATTGTCCGTTATAAGCTGAAAATAGATAGTGTTTCTCTCATAATATGCAATTGGGGAGGGTAAGTGGAGGGAGGGTCAATGAAGCCCCCATTTATCATTCCACTTGCATATTCTAAATGGATATTATCCGTTTTCATAGTGTCCGTCTTTAATGAGACAATCTATATTTAATTATCCTCATTTCTTTTTTGCTTGTTTATTTTTGGAATTTCACCGTCCACTGCTGATGACTCAAGCAGTCATGCCTCATCCATTTAGATATTTTCCAATTGAGACATTTTTGCCCTTCGACCAACTTATTCCAATTTTATTGGAGGTCATCGATCAATCTAATCCCCCTATTATATTTTTTGTAAGGAAACCTATTGATAATTTTTGTATGGACGTGGATTAAATGTGTATGTTGAATTTTGTTTTTAAATATACTTTATCAAGTTATTTGAATTTTAAATAAAATATTTTA
>JAIUZE010022660.1:0-12607 GCA_022085475.1 Heliosperma pusillum
CTCTCTAACGAGTTCTCGAAAGCTCCGATGATCGTTATCTATGAGCATACCTGTCGCTTCTTTGAAGCGAAACTCCAGAAGGGCCAAGCAGTTAGCCCACACATTCTTGACATGATTGAGAATGTCGAGAAACTGGAGGCACTTGGTTGCAAAAGCGATGAGAAGATCGTCATAGACCGCGTTCTTCATTCACTTCATGATGGTTTTGCCCTTTTCAGGGCAAATTACTATATGAATGATATGAAGAAGAGTCTTCATCAGCTCCACTCACTTCTCGTACAGACCGAGAGTGATCTGAAATTGAATGGGAGCGTGAAATAGGACGTTCTCATGATTAACAACAAGGGTAAGGGTAAGGGCAAGGCTCAAGCTGACCTAGCTGTAGGGAGGCCGAAGTTCAAAAAGCCAGGAAAGGTCAAGAGTGGGCCTGATGAGACTAGCGGTAGCTCACAAGGCAAGACAAAGAGCGATGAAGGTAACGTGGAGTGCCACCATTGCCACAAGCTTGGGCATTGGAGGAGGAACTGCCCCATGTACCGTGAGGACATAAAAGCAGGCCGCGTCTTTCCTGTTGGTATGTCTTCTTCTTTTATTCATATGATTGAGATTAACCATGCAAGTTTAGGAAACTTGGGTATTAGGATATTGTGGGGTTCTCATAAGTGTAATCATTGGGAAGGGCCTAAGAAAAATTCACAACTTCGCAAGGGGTGATGGGACTGCGAAGTGGGGAAGGAGCAAGCGTAGCTGCCGTTTCAGTGGGAACATATGTAAATCCAACTTCACGGTGGATGTGAGTTATTTCTGAATAACTGTTACTATGTACCCAGTTTATCTAAAAACATTATTTCCGTTTTCGTACTTGATAAGGACGGTTTTTCGTTTGTAATAAAGGATAATAGCTGTATTTTCTATTTAAACGAAATGATTTATGGTAAAGCAGTTTCCATGAATGAGATTTATGTTTTAGATCAAACCACAGATATTATGCATGTGAGTAGTAAGAAAGCAAAGGTTGGTGACAAAGATCAAACCTATCTATGACATTGCCGTATGGGACACATAAATGAAAAACGCGTGAAGAAGCTCATTGACAATGGGACTATCTCCCCATTTGACTATGAATCTTTTGGCACGTGTGAATCATGTCTCATAGGCAAAATGACTCGAATTTCCTTCAAAGGTGTTGGAATGTGCGCTACTGACCTATTAGGACTCATACATTGTGACACCCTCAAATTTGCGGAAAGAAAAAAAAATTATTTAAATACATAAAAGATACGAATACAATACGAAGGTGTCATTACATAATAAAAAGGTTCGTTACAATACGGAATAAAATTCTACAAAAGAAATATACAAGACGGGAGACATATCTCCCGTATAAATACGGAAATAAACTAGTGTATAATAATATACAAACTATGAACCGAATATAGGTTCAAGGTAAAACTTCACTCGCTAGCTCGTCATGTACCCCAAAATATGCATCACCACCTGTTCGACCGCATTAAATATAAACACGGAAGCCACAGTCAGTGGGGAGTAAATCCGAGTTCTCCCAGCCACGAAATGTCGAGTTTAATGAAACATGAAAAACATAAAAGCAATGTATATATAAAATACAAAACCTTAACATATATGATATGCTTTTCATGTTATGAAACAGTTAACTAAAATATAACCTAGCATATGAAAGCTATCATGTGAATTCGGGAATAAAATATAACTCGAGGTAGGGAAGCTGGTATGCTGGCTCAGCGGTTACCAAGTAACATGGCCCTGATACACTCAAACCCTAATCAACACGTAATCATGTGAATCAGTTAACAATCGGGAATCCAAACTCTATCAATCCTAGCCGGCTTGCATCTCACCTTCTAGAACGCATAGAATCATACAAACATGAAAGACCAATACTTCTACAAACAGGCATAAGTTCATAGTGCAGTCAATAGTCGACTTCTGTAACTCGAGGCTATACCACAAGGTAGGAAAACATCCTAGTCCTAGACTGATCAGACCTAGCGACAACAGCTATTCCGTTCAGCCATGACAGACCGGTCTATATTGAGAAACTTACTAGGGACCCACTAAGCAGAGATGGCTAGTACTTAAGCTGGCTCCATTCCCAAAGTGGATTAGGCAGCAATGCCCCGACTTGGATATAAACCCACCAAGCCGTGACACAAAAGCTATCATCAGGTGAACATATACTCGTTAAAGACAGTAAAGCCTATCAATGTCATGGTCCAAGCTACTCATTTAGAATTAGAATGCTCAAGACGCCATATACTCATAATTCTCTATGGGTACTTAGTCAACACGACATATATCATACAATCAAACAGTCACGGGAAGAACTTCCTGTCATGTGACTAATTGCATATAAATCATAATCAAATATCATATCGCCTCATATCTAATAAGGCTAATTCATTAATTAAATACAACCTTACTTGAAGACAAATCCCCGACCCGAGTCCCGCGACGGGTCATCAGTCAAAACGGGGCTGACTAGATCTTAGTTTGACCAAACCCGTTTGGTCAAACCGGCTAGAAACAGAGTCTTTATCACATAGACATAAAATCAACATATTCATTACATGTTATTTTAATAAAACTTCTAACATGTGAATTATTAAATATTACGTAAAACCCCGCTTGACGTAAATGATATCCAATTAAACTACGATCTCGTCTTATAATTTCTAACATGTGAGAAATAATAATTTTATGAAAAACCTTTTTAATTAAATATTTTACTTATTAATATTTCCCACTTGCTAAATATTACAAAACACGATAAAAATGACGATAACTCAAAAACCGTCACAAGTCCCAAAGTGGGACCCACGGGCTGAGTTTGGGCCGGGCCCACATGGGCTTGGATGGGCCCACGGCCTGTTTTGACAAAAATGGCTGTTTTGCTTTAATTTTTCCAAAACCGATTTCTAATATTTTCCGGCA
The DNA here is from genome assembly GCA_022085475.1 of Heliosperma pusillum. Classification (NCBI taxonomy): domain Eukaryota; kingdom Viridiplantae; phylum Streptophyta; class Magnoliopsida; order Caryophyllales; family Caryophyllaceae; genus Heliosperma; species Heliosperma pusillum. Next base: position 2,971 of record JAIUZE010022660.1, read on the forward strand.
TACTTAACATAATTAAAACCCGTCAAAACAACAATTAAACAATCAAACATCGACACAACCCAAAGACCAAAACCCGGACCCACCATGGCCAACCCAGACCGGCCTGGACCGGGCCTGAACCGGCCTGAACCGGCCTGGTTTGGGTCCGGTTCTCAGCCTCATTTCCGGCCACCACCACCTTTCACCCCCAATTGTTTCATACATGTTTTAATTAATCAAACCACCATTTTAACAACCAATTTAACCATCCAACATACAACAATCATCATCATGAAGAAATCATCCAAATTCACCAAGAACACTAACATATGAGAAATTTCCTAAACAACATAAAAATCATAACTTAATAAAAATCATCAAAATTCATCAAGAACACTAACATATGAAAAATTTCCTAAACAACATAAAAATCATAACTTAATAAAAATCACCAAAATTCATACAACATGATAAAAATCATAACTTAGGGAAAATCATCAAAATTTACCAAGAACACTAAACATATTATAAATTCATACAAAATCATAACAATCATAACTTATGGAAAATCATAAAAATTCATACCAGGACACTAACATGTTTATAAATTCTTACAACACCATAAAATCATTACTTATCATGTTACTACCAAAATCATAAAAATATGAACCAAAAACAAAGATGAACCAAAATTAAAGAAACGAAACTAAATGCTATGTTACTAACTAAAATCATAAATACCATAACATGAACCAAAACTAAAAGCTATGTGACATTAATTCGTCGAGTAAAACGGAATTGTTACCTTAGCTAGCCAAAACAATTAGCACCACAATAATAATAAGAAGTATATAATAAGAAACCCTCCTACTAATCTTCACCCAAAATATACGAGTCTCCAAACTCGTCTTCAAAATCTTCCCCTATAAGAAATAACAAGAAAAACATTATTAGAACTAAAAATATGAATTTCCATAATTAAAGTGTTGAAAACGATCTTGACGGAAGTGAAATATAACCGTACGTGAAGATGAGGAGCGAAGAGGAGAGTCTAGAAATATAAATTAGGATGGATTTAATTAAGAAACGAAGATTTTATGAAGGTTTTGCTCAAGAACGATGAAGAACAAATGATGAACGACGAAGAACACGAAGAACGATCAAAGAAAGTGATGTTTTGATCTTAATTTGATTTGTTGTAAAATGAAAAGTTGTTTGTGAGTAATGTGGGGTGTGTGTGTGCCGTGTAAATATAGGCAAATAAGGATGTCGAGTTTTGAAAGTGTTGTTACGTAATTGACTCGCGTTTAATAATTATTTTACGGTAAACGATTAAATATAATTAACGATAAAGTTAATTACAACAAATATCTAGATATTATGATTATTGTATCAAAAGAAATGAAAATATCAAGGGCTATTAGAGGGAGGTTGAGCCGTGTAGAATTGTGTTTGTCGGATCATTTTTGTAAACGATTTGCGTAATTTTCGTTAACTGATCGATAAAGTTAATAAATATCTAGATATTTTGATTAGTTTAATCAAAATAAATAAAATATCTAATGGTGAGTGGAAAGCGATGATGACACGCGAGTGTGACTCAGCAAAGTCGAGTTTCGATTTGTTTCGCGCTTCTTTCGAGAGTCGGGAATAGTTAAATGATGTTCGGTTAAAAACCGTAAAAGTCATTCTTTAAATTCCGAATAAAATTTCAAATAATTATTTTAAATTAGATAAATCTACTAAATCTAAATAAAAATAAATCAAAAATATTATTGTTTTTAAATAAAATTTCGGTCTTCATACTTATGAGACGAGTCGGGAAAAGTCAACGGAAGTCAAAGTTGACTGAAAAGTCGAGAAAAGTCGAAGATGACTTAAAAGTCAAGAAAAGTTTAGAACGACTTAAAAGTCAAGAAAAGTCAATGACGACTTTCAAAAAGTCAAGAAAAGTCAAAGACGACTTAAAAGTCAAGAAAAGTCAAAGATGACTAAAACCGGTCTTTTCATGAAATCTCTCAGAAATTCCAAATACGAACGCGGAATTTCAAAATACGACTCGAAACAATAAATTCTATTTTAAAAACTTAAGTTCTACTGAAAAGTGTTAGTAAATATTTTCACTAGAAAAATAGGGTATATTTCGGGTTGTTACACGAACTATTATAAATTACGAGTTTTAGAAATTATATGAGAAAAACACGGCCGTGTTCCAGGCCGGTCAGGAGGCCGGCGGCCGGTACCCCGGCTCGGACCACAAGACAAAATCCAAAAATCATAGAAAACAGGGCATGTGTTCCAGGCCGGTCGATGGACCGGCGGCCGGTACACCGGCCAGGAGCACCCCTATACAAAAACTCCAAAATTTCCAAAGTTCAATGTGTTCCCATCCGGTGGGCAGACCGGCGGCCGGTCACCCGGCTGGGAGCACCTCTTCACCCGTGAGCAACATACATCATTCCAATCAATTCAAATTCTCATAATTCACTTCTAATAATTATCAATAATCAATATTCATCATCAACAATCATCAAATAATAACAATCATCATCCATAACATGAGACGAACTTACGTGAATTTAAGCAAAGAACGAATGAGCTACGATGATTTTAAGATCGGAAAGTTTATGGAGGCAAGGGTTTGGTTTTGCTTAAGGAAGAAATAAGGTTTTTGGTGTTTGAGTGAATGAAATAGGTTAAGGGAGTATGAGTGGAATATAAGGGAAAAAGTCAATAAAAGTCAAACTCGCCTTAAGACGGGATTCTCATGGAATCTCGCGGAAACTCCAAATACGAACTCGGAAATTCTAAATTCGACTCGGAAAATTAAATTTACGATTAAAACTATAATTCACTGAAAGTAACCGTAAAATATTTTTACTAGAAAAATAGGGTACATTTCCGGGTGTTACATCATTACCATGATACTTCAGGAAGATCATTTAAACCCCAGAGCATTGATCACTGACGCTGGCTCAAGTCAGCCGAAAGGATGGACGAAGTCGATCAAATGGAACAACAACCAAGGGAAGATCTACAAGGTCACTACGGGAGAGGGAGAGATGTGCAAAGGAGAACCAGAAGACAATGAATTCGAGTTAGAGTCGGAACTAGAGTAGGAGTCAGAGTCTGAGTCTAGCGAAGTTCCTAGAGAGTCTCCTACTGTCGTCACCCCCATCCCTTTATTTCTCCTAGCATATCATCTAATAATAACGGCAGTTTGGGGAATGTCCCAACAGCTGTTCCTTTCCCGCCACTGAGTGTTGAACATATGGCCTATTTGTTTCAGCTATTTTTAAAATTTAATATGAATAAATCAGATTCTGCTTACTCCTTGTGTTTTTCTGAATGCAATTCTATTTATGATGATAATGAGGATGATCCTAACCCATACTCAATCGATTTACCTCCCTATATAATTAAAGAAATTCTACAAGAGGGGGAAGGGGCACCAGTTATAGAGAATACTTAACCTATCGATGTAGGGACCAAAGTAGAACTCCGAGAACTTAAGATATGGACGACCTTAAACCCGATCGAAAGGGCCAGTTTCGTCGACCTCCTGCACGAGTTTAAAGACGTTTTCGCTTGGTCTTACAAAGACATGTCAGGGATCGATAGAGGTATTGCAGAGCTTCGAATTCTAATCAAACCTGGTGTCAAAGCCGTAAAACAGAAGCTTCGTCGGATGAGGACTGAATGGGCTCTAAAGATCAAAGAAGAAGTCGATAAGCAATTCAAAGTCGGGTTCATCAAAGTTTCCCATTACACTGACTGGGTAGCTAAACGTAGTTCCCATACCCAAAAAAGGATGGGCGAATTCGGGTTTGTGTTGATTTCAAAGACTTGAACAAAGCGAGTCCCAAGGACGACTTTCCTCTACCACATATCGACATATTGGTAGATAATACAGCAGATCATGCATTGTTATCCTTCATGGATGGGTAGGCCGAGTATACTCAGATAAAAATGGCCGAAGAAGATATACATAAGACAGTTTTCGTCACTCAATGGGGCACATATTGCTTCACAGTTATGCCATTTGAGCGAATTAATGTCGGAGCCACATATCAACGTACCATTACCACTTTGTTACAAGACATGACGCATAAAGAAGTATAGGTATACGTAGACAATATGATTGTCAAATCCAAAGACAGGAAGGGACACATCGACAACCTTCGCAAGTTCTTCCTCTGATTGCGCAAGTACAACATGAGACTCAATCCTTAGAAATGTGCATTTGGAGTAACGTCAGGCAAACTTCTGGGATATGTCGTCAGCTAGAGGGGAATAAAAATTGATCCATCCAAGATCAAAGCCTTAATCGAAATGCCGCAACCCCAAACAGAGAAGGAGGTACAATATGTGAGCCGGTTCATATCGAAACTCACTATGATGTGCAAACCTATTTTCAAAAAACATAAGAAGACAGACCATACAGTGTGTGATGCCAAAAAGCATTTGAAAAAATTAAGGAGATATTGGCTAAGCCACTAGTGCTCTTGCCTCCTCAACGAGACCAACCTCTTGGTTTATATTCACAGTCACAGAAATAGCCATAGGGGCTATGCTTGCGCAAACCGTCGGATAAGAAGAAAGGGCTATCTACTACCTTAGTAATAAGTTCTTAGAGTATGAGTGTAAATACACACCTCTCAAAAAGACGTGCCTCGCTCTTGTGTAGGCAACAAAGAAGTTACGCCACTACATGCTTAACTACTCCGTCAAGGTGTACTCCAAAATGGACCTCATCAAATACGTTTTTGAGAAACCCATCCTCAACGGAAGTTTGGAAAGATGGACATTAATGCTCTCAGAGTTCGATCTCAAATATGTACCTCTAAAAGTCATTAAAGGACGCGCCGTTGCTGAGTTTTTTGCAGATAACCCTATCAACGATGCTCAGACATTAGACATGTGGTCATTTCCTAACGAAGACATACTACAGACTTGTGTGGATTCCTGGGACCTTTATTTTGATGGTGCATCAAATTTAAGAGGATTTGGAGTGGGGGTATTGCTTATTTCTACTAAAGGTGAGCATACCATGCTATCAGTCAAACTCGACATCGAGGAGACAAATAACCGACAGAATAAGAAGCTTGCCTCATTGGCGTACAAGCAGCAGTCAATTAAGGCATTAAAAATCTTCGGGTTCATGGAGACTCCTCCTTTTATCATCAACCAGGTTACAGGATCGTGGAAAATTCGAAGTAAAAGCCTATCACCCTATCAGGTTAGGTTAGATCAAGTCGCCCAGTTCTTTGATCAAGTCACTTATCTACATCTACCTCGAGAAGAAAATCAGCTCGCAGACGCTTTTGCAAAACTTGCGGCTATGATTAAGATGCTAGACAACATATTCGAAATGCCTCTATGCATCGAACGACGTCAGAACCAGCCTATGTGCACCAACTTACAAAATGAAGAAGAAATCCCAGAGGAACTCTGGTTCCAAGCCATTCTAAAGATCAAACTAAATGACACATCCCCACCGGAAATAGATAAGAGGGGAGAACACGCTATACGCCTATTAGCCTCTCAATACCTCCTCATGCAAGGAGAACTGTACAAAAGAACACCTCTGGGTGTCATCTTGCGTTGCCTTGATCATTCACAGCCATGATGGCAAAGAAAATCACACGTCTAGGATACTACTGGACGACAATGAAGTCAGATTGTATTAAGTACGTCAGACACTGCCATAATGGCCAAATCTTCGGGAATGTGCAGCATGTTCCTCTCTCGATGCTTTACACCGTGACACCTTCTTGGCCATTTGCTTCTTGGGGAATTGACATCATTGGAAAGATCACCCTAGCTGGAACAGGAGGTCACTGCTTCATTCTGGTAGCTAACGATTACTTCACCAAATGGGTCGAGGCAGCATCCTACACTAGTCTCACCGCTAAAAATGTGGCAAAGTTCATACAAACCAATATTATCTGCCGATATGGTTGCCCACATAAAATCATCAGTGATAACGGCTCACATTTCCAGGCTGAGACTGAACAAGTGCTAGCTAAATACAAAATCAAGCATTACCTTTCCTCGCCTTACAGACCTCAGACTAATGGCGCTGTAGAGGCAGCTAATAAGAATGTCGTCACGATCCTCAAGAAAATGATCGACAATTACCGCGATTGACCAAGCAAAATACCCTTTCCGTTATGGGGCTATCGCACTTCAGTTTGGAAACCCACTGGGGCCACTCCTTTCAACTTAACTTACGGGATGGAAGTCGTCCAACCAGTAGAACTAGAAATCCCATCTTTACGAATTCTTTTGGAGAGTGAAATTCCGGAAGCTGACTAGAAAAGAGATAGATATGATGAACTTGTCCTCTTGGACGAGCGAAGACTGCGTGCCTTACATAATGTACAAACATATTAAGCACGTATCAAACGAGCCTTTAACAAACGGATTAAATCCAGAAACATCAAAGGAGAGGACTTGGTGCTCAAATCAGTGCTCAAACCAGAAACATCAAAGGTTAGGATTCTAAAAACTCCGCCATTTATTACAACTACAAAAAAATAATAATAAAAAATAATAATACTAAATAATAAAATGTGACTAAGGATATTCTTCCATCTTCCCCTTGCCTTTGTCACCCTTGTCATTCTCTTTGTCTCGGCCACGAGTCGGGCGCTCTTGTGCTATCTCAGACCTAATCAGCAACGGTCTTTCTCGCGATCTAGTGTTACCATTCCTATCCATCACCATCTTCACGACATGAATATTTCACGGTTTCTTCGCTGGATGAACAACTAGGAATCCAGCTTCTTCTTCCCCTCAGTCAGATACTTTTCTTTCTCTTTAGCCGTCTCGCGGATTTTATAGTCTATACGCTCATGTTTTCTCAATTTCTCACGTTCGTAAGTAGTACTAGCCTTTCTCCACTGCAAGTATGAGCGAGATACCCATAGTGAGCCAACTGGAACAGGTTCATACAACATATTCCTCTGAACCGATCTAGCGGCCCATTCTCGACAAGACTATACAGTATGAGCCAAGGCAGTTTGGGGAACGGTATCAAGCCTCGGAATTTTCTATTTAAGGCCCACTTGCCTCAATAGTCTTTCCGAAAATATACATACCATAAATTCTAACCCAGGAAGACGAACCAACCGAGTAGAATCCAAAGATGACACCCTAGTAACTAACCTGAGATGCCACCATGGCACGATCCATCGAATCAAGAGACCACCTTCATTTTTCCAGCTTATTTTCCCAATAATTGCATATCCGAGAAAAGTCCACCATGTAGAACCTGGTTCTCATAGTAATTGATCGAGCACGATATCTCAACATATTAACTGGGTGCTCGATCAATCGCAGTCGTTCCATCAGCCATATCTGCAGCAAGGAAAAAGAACAAGTCAAAATCGAAAAAAACGAAAAAAACGAAAAAAGACGAAAAAAAAAAATAGAAAAAAATAGAAAAAAAAAGACGAAAAAAAGAAAAGAAAGAAAAAGACGAAAAAAAAGAAAGAGAAAAGAAAGAATTCGTACTTGCAAGCTGATGGAACTGCCCAAATATGGAAATTCTCGATTCGCCTTCCTATTATCCAGGCCAAGAATGATCTGTCCTAGACAAAGGCATGTTGGGCTCTTGCGCAGCTCCATTTGTTCTACCAGATTCAAGAAAAGAGGGTCCCCTCTCATCTCTTTCTTAACATGGCCTTGCAAAATATAGTAATGCAAAAGGCAAAATCCAAAGGCTCTGCGCCTCGCAACATATGATATCGAAGGGTCCACCCTATTTATGAATCGATTAACAAAATCATCCATACGAACACCTTTCGAGGTAACATAACGGTCTACCTCAGCCTTGGTCAACTCAAGACGGTCCCTGAATTTATTCTGATACCCTTGAGAGCTAAGGGGTATAGCTGACGCATCTTCAGGGTCTCATCCCCCAATGGCACTTATTTCTTCAGGAAAGGGACAAATATTGCCTCCAGGAAAGGCAAAAACATGCAAATTCGGGTCCTAGTGTTGGAGTAAATGTCCTCAACAATAGTGCGATCACATAACTAAATCTCAATAATAAGAATACAAAGGGATGATGAATATTATAGTCAACTGGTCAACATAAATCGGTAATGATTGGCTGAATTGAGTTTGACGTTACTGTCGTATGACGGTGGTGATCAATTGATCCCTTGAGGTCACACTTAAAGGATAATCCCCTAATCATGTACATTAATTAATTGTATAGCGATACAAATTAATTAATCCCTGAAATTGAACCAAGTTTATATTGTAAGTAAGAAATATATCTTATTGTAATATGATTAAATAAGATTCATTTTAGTAACTTAATTGTTATATTACTAAGAATGCATTATGTTTATGAAACATTTCAGATAAGCAAAATTGGTTAATTATAATTACAAATTGTTGTAGATTATATTAACCATATATGAGATGACCCATTTTATTTACATGTAATTATAAAATGTGACTTAAAATGTTAAGTCTAATTTATTTGTTATGAAATTGTATTTAAATTAGTTAAATGTACATTTATAATCAAAGATTACATGTTACATGTCACATGTCATATTTGTGACAAATGACAAATTACAAAAATAAAATGGACACCCATTTTAAGTAGGGTGCACCGGTTTTGGTAGTGTAAAAGGAGGGTGATTATTTTGTGTAATATTCTAATTAGGAATTAGACATAATCATGAACAAAACTTATTACCAACACTCAACCTTTCTTGTTAAGAACAATTGAAAGGGACAACACCCACCCATGTGGAGTTGGGGTGGCTGGTCATAGCAACAACAATAAGAAGGATTATTTCCTTCTTATTTACATATACAATCTCATTTCATTAAGCATGCAATCACTACTTCTCTCTAAAATCACTTTCTTACTCTAAAACTCAAGAAGTTTTCACATAATTTAGAGTTCTTATTCTAATAAAATTACTAGTGTAGTAATAGAGTTATTAGATTTATTTTAAAGGGTTACTACTAATAATACTAGTGTAGTATTTTAGTAGTGATAAAAAGGGTTGTCTTGGGTGCTACTAATAGGAGTGTTCTTATACTAAGAACTTGGCATTCATCCTCATATTCATAGCTCAAGAACAATATTTGAAAGGAGTTCAAATATTGTGCCCATATTACTTCATAATCAATGTAAGAAATTGTTCTTTCCTTATCTTTTGTTATGCATGCATAAGGTCCATATATTTTAAGAGTAAACTATTAATAATATGATATTAGAAATGTCTAATATCTAGTTTAAGAAACTTACAAGCGGTATCAAGAGCCTTGTTTGTTGCATGCATAATCGATTTTTAGTTTTTTCGAGTTATTGAAACTTTAGAGAAAACTAGTAATTTGTGTTTTATAAGATAAAATCACAAAGTTATTTGCATGTCAATATATTCTGGTCGTAATATGATTTTAGGTCATTTTGATGATTTACGGAAATTAATAGTGCTCAAATATGATTTTTAGTGTTTTTATTACATTTTAATGAGTAAAATGATGTTTAAAATGCTAAAAATAGTTAGACTTATCTTATGACCTTGAAATTTTTACTCAATATCACACATGCATTTTACTTACTGTATGTAAAAGTTTGTGTGAATTGGATTTATTTCGTCTGATTTATGATTTTATATGATAA